>JAQZBX010007964.1:0-49186 GCA_029593785.1 Cabassous unicinctus | reverse complement strand
ATATTTTTTTTATCCATTCCTCAATTGGTGGACACATAGGCTGGTTCCATATTTTAGCAATTGTGAATGATGCTGCTATGAACATCAGTGTGCAAATTTCAGTTTGTCTCCTCCTTTCAGTTCTTCTGAATGTATTCCTAGTAATGGGATTGATGAATTTTATGGCAGTTCTATATTTGGCTTCTTGAGGTAATTCCAAACTGCCTTTCATAGAGGCTGCACCATTCTACATTCCCACAAACAATGAAGGAGTGTTCCTGTTCCTTCACATCTTTTCCAGCATCTGTAGTATTCTGTGTTTTTAATATTGGCCATAAGTTGTGAAATGGTATCTCATTGTAGTTTTGCTCTGCATTTCCTTAATAGATAGTAATGTTAAGCATTTTTTCATGTGCTTTTTGGACATTTGTATTTCCTCTGTGGAGAAATGTCTTTTGCCCATTTTTAATTGGGTTGCATGTCTTTTTATCTTTGAATTGTATGTACTTTGCTGTTTTTAATACTGTAGGTAAGCAATATGCTTTAAAGTCAGAAAGTGAGAGTTCTCCAACTTTTTTTTAAAAGACATTTTTAGCTATTTGGAATCCCTTACCCTTCCAAACAAATTTGATAATTGGCTTTTCAATTTCTGCAAAAAAGGCTGTTGGGATTTTTTTATTGGGATTGGGTTGAATCTGTAAATCACTTTTGGTAGAATTGACATCCTAATTATATTTAATCTTCCAATCCAATCATGGAATATCTTTCCATTTATTTAAATCTTCTTCAGTGTCTTTTAGCAGTGTTTTGTAGTTTTCTGAATAAAGGTCTTTTATATCCTTAGTTAAGTTTCTTTCTAAGCATTTGATTCTTTTAGTTCTATTTTAAATGGATTTTTTTCTGCTTTCCTCCTCAGATTTCTCATCAATAGTTTACAGAAATGCTACTGATTTTTGCATATTAATTTTACATCCTGCCACTTTGCTGAACTCGTCTATTAGTTCTAGTTGCTTTTTTTTGTACATTTTTCAGGATTTTCTAGATATAACATCATACAATCATCAAATAGTGAAAGTTTTACTTCTTCCATTACTATTTGTGTGCCTTTTATTTCTTTATCTAGCCTAATTGCTCTAGTAAGAATTTCTATCACTGTATTGAATAACAATGGTGACAGTAGGCATCCATATCTTATTTCTGATCTCAGTGGGAAAGCTTTCAGGCTTTCACAGTAGAGTACAATGCTAGCTATAAATTTTTCATATGTGCACTTTAGCATATTAAGAAAGCTTCCTTCTATTTCTATCTTTTGGAGTGCTTTTATCAAGAAAATTTGCTGTATTTTGTTAAATGCCTTTTCTACATCAATGGAAGGTATAATACATTAATTTGGTTTATTACACTAATTGATTTTCAGTTTATTAATGTGGCTTATTATGCTAGTTGTCTTTCAGTTTATTAATGTGGTTCATTACACTAATTGATTTTCTTGTGTTGAAAAATCCTTGCATACCTGGGATAAAAATCCATTTGATTGTGGTGTATGATTCTTTTAATTTGCTTTTGGATTTAGTTTGCAAATATTTTGCTGAGGATTTTTGCATCTATATTCATTAGAGATATTGTTTGGTAATTTTAAATTTTTCATAGTATCTTTATCTGGTTTGGGTATTAGGGTGATATTTGCTTCACCGAATGAGTTTGGTAGCACTCTTTCCTGTTCAAATCTTTGGAAGAGCTTGAGCAACATTGGTATTAGATTGTCTTTGAATGTTTGGTAGAATTCACCTGTGAGGCCATCTGATCCTGGACTTTTCACCTTTGGGAGACTTTTGAGGACCATTTCAATCTCTTTACTTGTGTTTTTTTAAATTGAGGTCTTTTATATCTTTTAAGGTCAGTGTAGGTTGTTTGTGTTTTTCTAGGAATTTGTCTATCTCCACTACCTTGTCTAGTTTTTTTTTTGGTGTACATTTATACATAGTATCCTCTTATGTTCTTTTATTTCTGTAGGGTCAGAGGTAATGGCTCCCCCACTCACTTCTGACTTTATTTTCATCTTCTTTCTTTTTTCCTTTGGCAGTCTACCTAAGCATTTTTCAATTTTGTTTATCTTCTCAAAAAATCAACTTTTGGTTTTGTTGATTCTCTCTATTGCCTTTTTGTTGTTAATTTCATTTATTTCTGCTCTGCTTTTTATTATTTCTTTCCTTTGGCTTGGTTTTGGGTTAGTTTGCTGTTCTTTTACTAATTCCTTCAGGTGTGCAGTTATTTCTTCTATTTTAGATCTTTCTTCTTTTTTTGATATAAGCATTGAAGGCTATAAATTTCCACCTCAGAACTGCCATTGCTATGTCCCAAAGGATTTGATGTGTTGTGTTCTTGTTTTCATTTGTCTTAAAATATTTACTGAATTCTCTTGCAATTTCTTCATTGACCTACTGATTATTTATGATTGCATTGTTGATTTTCCATATATTTGTGAATTTTCCTTTTTTCCATTCATTATGGATTTCCAGCTTCATTCTATCATCAGAGAAAATGCTTTGTATAATTTCATTCTTTTAAAATTTATTGATACTCTCTTTTGACTAAACATATGGTCTATCCTGAAGAATGATCCATGTTTGAAAAGAATGTATATCCTGCTGTTTTGGGGTGCAAAGCTCTATAAATGTCTGTTAGAGCAAGTTCATTTATCATATTCTTCAAGCTCTCTGTTTCTTTACTTCACTTCTGTCCACATGTTCTTTCCCAATGTTCTGAGTGCTGTATTTAATTTTCCAACTATTGTTGTAAAGACATATATTTTTGTCCCTTTAGTTTTACCAGTGTGTCTCATGTAGCTTGGGATCCCTGTTAGGTATTTTTTATAGTTATTTCTTCCCGGTGAATTGCCTTTTTTATTAATATATAATGATCTTCTTCATCTAGTATAACAGTTTTGCATTTAAAATATATTTTTTCCAATATTAGCATTGCTACCTCATAGCTTTTTTTCATTAATATTTGTATGGAATATCTTCTTCCCCAAAATGACTATCAGGCATTCACTTTCAACCTGGTTGTACTCTTATGTCTGAGATGAGTCTCTTGCAGACAGCATATAGATGGATCATATTTTTTTATCCATTCTATCAGTTTATACACTTTGATTGTGGCGGTCAAGCCATTAACATTCAGTGTTATTACTGTAAAGGCATTACTTACTTTATCCATTTTATCCTTTAGTTTTCCATTGTCACATTTTACTACTGTCTGTCTTTATACCCTTTCATTTACCCTTCCTAATAATCTTCATTTCTATACTCTCCTCCAAGTCTCTTTCCATTTTTTTTCCTTTCAGGGTGCAGAATTCTCTTTATATCACTTGTAATTCTGGCCTTTTGGTAAATGCTTCAGTTTGCCAAAGGGGTGCCGGTGCAAAGTACTGGAAATCTGTCATCTTTTGTGAAGGGTATTTATTTGGGGTAAAAGATTGCCATTGAAAGGCCATGAAAAATCCAAGTCAAGGCACCATAAAAGGTGCTTTCTTACACAAGTCAGCTACCACATGTTGAAGCAAGATAGCAAGTGAACTCTACCTGGTCTTTGACTTCTCCTTGGGGCTGTACTGTGTCCCAGAGCTCAGCTGAGGTTTACTAGGCATAAGAGCTTTTCTCTTTCCAGTCCTCCTATATCAGTATCTGCAGTTCTACTTTCTTCCCAATTTCAAGTCTAATCTATCAGGCATATAGCAGAGTTGGTCTCTTGAGCTGCACCATGGGCCCAGCCTCTTTAGGGGGGGTGGGTTATGCTTAATCAGTCCTCTCTCTCACATTGCAGAATCAAATATGCCAGCTCCCTTTTTCCTCTGTTTCTCTGAGTCTCTGTGTCTTCTTTTATATCAGATCCAGCAAAAGGGAAGGGGCTCAACATGATTCATTCTCCACTGACCTAATACAGTTAAATGGTCTCACCCCCTACAGGAATGGATTATTTTAAAACATAATCTTTCTCCTTTTTGGGATTCATAAAATAATCACAAATTGCACACTCCACCCTTTGAAAAACAACAAAAAAAATCGCATCTTTCCATATCCAAAAGGCATTCATTACATCACAATATTCTAAAAACTTTAAATCATTTCAGTAGCAATACTAAGTACAAAATCACATCAAAAGCAATTATAAGCATGCAGTTTGTCTTGGTGTAAAAGTCCCCTCTGGTTTTAGACTTGTGAAACTTACAAAACAATTTTTCTGCTTCCTATATGCAAAGGGAGAACAGACATAAGATAAACTTAAAAATTTCCTCATTTATTTTTTAGTGTGTTTCTCTTGTGCACTTCAAGGTATTTTGCGGGAAAAGCCACTAACATCCCCAGAACTCCAGCAATGTTAAGCAGGGTTTCCGGTATGTCCTGGTCCAAAGATTTTTTTTTTCTCACTATGCTTAAGGCAATCTCTCTTCTAAAGGCCAGGTAGATTGCAAATGAGGCACCTATATCTAGGCCATTGTTTTGGCATTTTATTTCTGGATTTAACATTTTAATCGCTTTGAAAACCTTGTGGGTGTAGATCTCGTTTCTTGTAACCAGCTTTGTTTTTGGGCTTTTTCATGCCCATGGAAAGATTACACCATGGAGATTTTGGGGTTTTGAATATTGTGATGGTGAGGCTAATGTATCAACTTGGCCAAGTAATTGCACCCAGTTGTTTGGTCAAATAAGCTCTGGATTAATTGTAATACAAGGACATTTATGGACTTTAGTCATCAGTGAGTTTACTGCACAGATGGCTGATTACATCTGCATCAATTACAGCTTGGTAATTAAAATGAATTGGAGAGAGAGCCTGAGGTAGTTTCCAGATAGCAGCTTGTAAAACTAATTCAAGCAAAAGATGAGCCCTCAAGGAAGTCTTAAGACAAAAACAAAATTTTATCATTTGGTAGAAAATAAATATGTATGAGTAAAACATATTGCATCTGCCCATCTGTACATTTCAGGTTAATTGTGAGCTAGTGAAATCATTTTACCCTCAATTTATCTCATGCAATTCTTATGGAATTTAAAATTATTTGGGCATGGAAATGAATAAGACTAGTGGAAGCATTAAAAAAAAAGTTAAAAAAATGGTGGAGATAATAAAATACTAAAAGATCTATGGAATCTAAACAGAAATAATTTGCACATCAAAAGTGTTGGTTACCCTGGCAGCTTTTGGGAATATTCAAAGATTGGAGTCAGGCCACAGAGGGGAACCACTCAGAATTCCCAGGTTTCTTCCTTCCTTTTGAGGAAAATGAAGTCAGAGTGTAGACGTGCTTTTCAGTAAAGAAGCTCCAACCAAGCTCCTAATTTCCTTCAGGGAGAAAATTACTGTGGGTCAGGAGAGGTACCTGAAGAGATGTCAACTCACTCTGATAAAAGTGTTGGGGTCCTCAGCAAAAACATGACTTGGATGGAAAGTCTTTGAGTCACATAAAGAAGAGACAGAACAAGATTAGTTTAATAGCTTCACTAGTGGATGTTAGTTCCCCATGGTCAGAAGATCTCAATCCATGGCAAACAAAATGAGATATTCTATGTGCAGCAACCCTTTCTTGTGTTTGTCAGAGGAGAAATCCTACTCCTTCCCTGGGAGGGACAGATGTACTACCTGGGTATAGATGGATGTCAACAAACTTGCTCACCAGAGTGAGACTGCCTCCAGTGGATATTTAAATATGCTTTGGACAAGAGGGAACAGAATGTACCAAAAATCACTTTACTATTAGGGGATTGTGTTTTATCTTGCCAGGCTGATACCTCTGGTCCTGTGTACAACATATATTTTTGGGAAAGGTGGCAAGCCACATTAAGACTGTCCCTTACTGCAATCACAAATATATTTATCTCATTCTCCTTCTAGAGTGACCCAGAGCTGTTGAGAGAACAAAACACCTGTGCTTCTTTTATTAAATTACTCTTATGAGCAGAATTTTGTTGCTGTTGTTGTTGCTACTGCTATGAGAGAGACAGTACAGCTCATTCTTTAAACTTGAACTTCATAGTCAAGGAGCCTGGATGTAATTTCTTACTAGACACACTGCTCAACTTCTCTGGGGAAGGTACTTAAATTCCATGAATTCCTAGGAACAAAAACAATTCTATTATAATCACATATATAACACCAATTATACCCCAGTCATTGAACTAAGAACTTTAAGAGATTATGTTCATGTTTAACCGGTGAGATTACTACAAATAAGTCTTTCTGTCTCTGGAACTTAAATTCTTGGTCACCAATACACAGAGAGCTGCACATTCTCTCTAGACCACCAGCAAGCCAAAGTATAGTCTAATTACTGGGCTCTAATACATGAGTTGGACTGAAATGTGAGCCATAAAAGGTAAAGGTCCTGCATCCCTATCTGATATATTCCCAGATCCTACAATAAAGAAAGTTGGAGTAAACATTTGCTAGACTAATTTTCTTCATGGTGAACCTAATTCATAGAGTAGCTGGTTTTACCCTAAAACTATCAGAACACAATGTAAAATAACACTATTTTCTCTACTTTCTGATGACTCAGGTAGTTCAACAGATATTTAACAAAATTAAAGTGTTTTGTGAAAGTTGCTGGTTTAGTAAAAGAAGAAAGAATGAACTATTTTAAATTAAGATTGCTTTGAAACATTTAGGATATATTGTCAACATATTCTTAGGCCTCTGTTGTGCCTTGAAGAGAATACTGGGATATACAAGAGGGTTCTCTGAATATGCTCTCTCATCTATACCTAGATACAAGACATAGGAAATTTTAATTACTGATAAATTCTTAGAGTAATGGAGAGAATTGGTTTCACTACACATTTATGACCCATAATTATTTCATAAATATTCTGTTCTAATACATGCTGAACAAAATGATTGGTTAAATTTTTCCATACAGTGATTTAACAGATATTTTTGCAAATATCATATATTGTGCTATAGCATAGAAAATGTATGCTAGAAATATCACCTAGGAAGTACATATTTTAAATGAGCTCAATCTGTTTTTTTTTCCTAATTGTGCCAATAAATTCTGTGAAAATTTGGGGAAAAAATGATAAAATAAGTCTCATGCTTTTCTTGTTTTTATTATACAATCTGTGGAATGAGTATTATTCCCTTAGCTCTCAAGACTCCTAAGTCCTCCCATACCATAACACACCCAGAGACATATGCATCATACACAGACAGGCACCTATACACATGTACACTTTTCTGTATTTGAAAAGAATCCAAAGCTCTGTGGAAAAATACAACATTAATTCAAATCAAACAGAACTATAAATAATTAGTTGCAGTTAATTTTTTTTGGAATGGGAAGAAAATTCTTCCCTAATATACCAGAGCTTTTTATGATATTACATGAAAAATAGCTATTTGTTAGATGCAGGAAAGGCTCAAAGAGATGTATCACGGAAAGAGGTGTTCCTAACACTAAAGATAAATGTTGCTTCCTCCATGGCTTTTTCTGATCTTGCTCTGGTTGTGGGACTGGAAACTCAACCCATTAAACTGCATGGAAGCAATGTGTCAATTCTACAGAGAAAAACAACTACCTTGGCAGTGAGAAATGATGGATATATGGGAACCAGGACATAGAGTGAGATTGGTTTATGTGATTTATAAGATGTCAGAGTAAGGGGAAGTTAAAATAATAGTACCATCTTGATGCAGAAGAAAATAAATTAAAAACTATATTATACATTACATATATTTTCTTGGATTTCATCACCACTATGAGAAGGGCTTCTGGACATAGCCTAAAATTTTTGTCCTTTCAGATCTCATTTATTTTATTTTTAATGCATGTTTGTTAAAGACATAGGAATGTTCTAGTATGTGAGAACAGTGTATGTCATCAAATAAAACCAGAATGAATTAACATTTACTTTATTTAGCATTATATATATTGCTAGAATAAAGGGAAATACAAAAAAAAAAAAAACACACACACAACAGAATAGCATATAATTTTCTGCCTCAAGCAAATGGCGAAATCCCAGTTCATAAGGAAAAATGTTAGATTAGGTATAGTTTGAAATAGGATCAAAGTGCAAGGAAGAAAAAGAAAATAATTCTAATCTGTTGATAGGTCTACAAGTTCCTACTGAATAAGATAATGAAAGATGATTATGAAGTATATTGTAGACATGGACCTGCAAGTATATAAGATAGGATATCTTGAGCAGAGGAGGTAACAGAAAGAATTCCATAGATATAAAATATTGTGCAGTATATTTGAAGAATGTAGAAGTATCCAGTGTTACTAGATTAAAGCATAAAAGCAAAGAAAAACAAATAATAAAGAAAGATGGGGAAAGGCCTAAATATGAGTCTCTATTATGCCATATTCCATTTATTACTTTACATGTCTTAATTAACATAATATTACAACATCATTAGAGAATAGTATTACCACATTTTCATAGAGGTTTCAAAAATGCATGCTTACAAAATTGAAGCAAATTAACAAGACCCAGAGTAAAAATGGACAGCCAGTATTTGATCAACATTTGCCTGACCCCAAAGTCTATTACTGTTCTGATATATCATGCTTTATCCCAATGTAGTAGAACGAAGGTTAGCAAATTAAAATGGGGGCAATTTTGGGAGATTTCTGATTAACAATGTGAAGGGTAGATTTTATTCCAAAGAACATATTCCTCCAGGTAAATTTTTTGAAATGTGAGTGACATGATCACTGATGTGCTTTAGGAAGACATTTCTTGCATTCCTCAAATACAAGTGGTCAGACCTTGAACCAGTTGGACACTTTAATGTGCAGGTTGCAAGAAGAATAACAATAATTTGTGTCTGGTTCATATAAAGCCAGGGGTCATTTAATCTAGCACCTCAAAGAGAATTCTTCCTAAAATTTCTCTGTCAAAAAGCCTAGAGACATAAAGTAGAATGCACAATGAATATCACCTTCTTTACTTTAATTCTGAATGTGCCATTTGAGACCATACCTTTTGCAAGGCAATTTTCATCTCTGCACATCTCAGGGTATAGATGAGAGGGTTCGGCATGGGTGCAAACACAATGTAAAACAGAGAGATTTCCTTCTCATGTATTTCACTCTCAGCAGGTGGAACAGAGGTAAAGATGCAGGGCACAAAAAACAAACCTACAACCATAATGTGAGAGCTACAGGTTGAGAGAGATTTGCATCACCCTCAGAGGTGTGTGTCCTAAGATGATAGAGTATGAGTATGCAAGGAGTCAAAAGGACAAGAAAAACTACACTTACCACAATCCCTGAATTGACAATAGCTAAGAGATTAAAGATATCTTTACAGGCCAGTTTCAAAAGAGGCTTCACATCACACATGCAGTGATCAATCTGATAAGGGTCACAGAAAGGTAAATTGAGAACCATAAGTAGTAGACCAATAGAGTGCCAAACGGCCACAACCCAGGCCATCATGATTAGTATGTTACACCTTGTTTGGTTCATGATGACCATGTAGTGCAGGGGCTTGACAATGGCAACATAATGGTCAAAAGCCATGGACACCAAGATTAATATTTCCACACCTGCCAGCAAGTGAACCATGAAGACCTGGGTCATACAGTTATTATAAGAAATGCTTTTTTTCTTTGCACCTAAGTCTCTGATTAGGCAGGGAACCACAGCGGAGGTGTAGTAAAAGTCAGTGATGGACAAGTGGTAGAAAAAGTAGTACATTGGTTGCTGGATCAGATAGCTGCAGGTGATGGTGAAGAAGATGATGAAGTTCCCCATTAAGACTGTGAGGTAGCAGAGCAGAAACAAGAAACAGAATAGTAGCTCTATCTGCCTATTCTTAAATAACCTTGAGAAGTTAAATTCAATGACATTGGTCTGATTTTCCATGATGTTAAGGTGCATCTAGCAACCACATAATCAACTTAATCAGTAATGATACAGAAAATAATATTAAATATTTAATAGATTTGTTAACATTTGGATAGATTTATTAATTGAATGATAATATACATCATAACAGATTGACAGGATTAAGCTTTTAATTCCTTTTACTTGTGGGATCTAGTTTTTTTTTCCTGGGAGGTATCAGGGATCAAACCCAGGTCCCTCCATATGGGAGACAGATGCCCAACCATTTGAACCACATCCGCCACCCTTTTAATTCCTTTTAGATTAAAGTCATAATTTTCTCTCAGAAATGATTTTTAATGAGAGCATAATTTACTCCTGGAACTTTTATAATTATATTTCATGTATTTATCTCCCATATCAACCCAATGTTTAAGGACATACTTTTCTTACACTCATTTTTCATATGGGATAATAGAAGCAGAAGAGGGTTCATTAATTATATGAAGTCATTAAGATTTTAAATAGTAGAACAAAGATATGAACCTGTATCTGAAGCAAGATTCCATGCATTTCAATTGTATGCTACATTATTCACAGACAAGTGGAATTCCACTTTTTTCGTTTTCCATCTCTGTAAAAGAAAAGAGGTCTTTCTCCATTTGCGCCACTAATTATATAATTTAAGCAACTACCTACCACTCTCCATACTACATAGAAACTATCTAAATCTAAATCTCACACTAACATTCCACATATCCACAGTAACTAAATATTTATTCTTGAAATAAAAATAAAATCAAGGATCTTAATCATAACAGAGAAATACTCTTAATAATTAGGTAATATTTAGCATGCTTGCTTGAAGTCCATTCAGAACTTGGAAAGGCTGGAAACATGGAACTAGAGGAAGATATTGCTGGGTATTTGAATATAGGGAACAGATGTTATCACATAAAAGCTTCATCTTTCTCCCAATTATGTTAAAGGCACATTTTAGAGGTTGCTGTTAATACTTTAGGAAAATATTAGAAGATTCATTTTCATTCTAGCCATTATGAAGGAACTAAAGAGTTTAAAGCATGACCTTCATATTTGAACACATTTAGAAGAGTGCAGAATTCAGATGTAGTGTATTAGGTGAAGGGAGCTAATGTATTTGCCTTGAAACCCTCACCTCCATGCAACTGTCCTCAGCAAATAACAGCTTGCCCATAAGACTTGCAGTTTTGATGGAATTGTTGTTTTATAATAGCATCAGTGAAGGCACAATATGATATAGTCGAAGGATCAGGGGATAAGCATTCAGACTTGAATGTTATGCTAATTTCTATTAGTAACACTGGACAATTCATTTTCTGATTCTCTTTCTTCATCTGAAAATAG
The DNA here is from genome assembly GCA_029593785.1 of Cabassous unicinctus. Taxonomy (NCBI): domain Eukaryota; kingdom Metazoa; phylum Chordata; class Mammalia; order Cingulata; family Chlamyphoridae; genus Cabassous; species Cabassous unicinctus. Next base: position 37,983 of record JAQZBX010007964.1, on the reverse strand, counting down.
AACTGATGATACTGGAAAAGCAAATGAAGTTCATATAAAGTATATTAAGGGCTTATAATTCTAACTTAATTCAATGCAACAGAGCAGGTCTCCTGAAAATGTTTTGGAGAACAAACTCTTTTATAAGGAAGTGATTATCAGCTTTTTTTGTCTGTTAATTTGTTTTATTTTTCATAGAATATTGTTCTGCCATAGGTGACATGTGGAAGGACTCAGGTTAAATACCTATTAAATATGAGCAAAAAGCATGGGAAATGGCAAAATTTATTCTTGGTTCAAAGTACAGTTTAACACAGTACTTTATAAATAAAGAATACTCAAACCTATTCTCTGTGTATGTGAAAGAATCTGATGAATTAAAAGGTTTTATAGATAACTTTTCATTAAACTCTAGAACAAAACTTGAGAAAAACTACAGGATTAAAACAATGGAAAGTCCAACTTTGGATTTAGAATATTTCCTTAATAAGTTGGAACCTCAGTATCTCTTATCATTCAGATATAGTCCTTCTCTACTTATGATAATTAACCATCAGTTGGGCAAACACAGAGCCATGAAGAAAATGATCTTTCAAAGCAGTGCCCAGAGTTTCTACTAGGAATCCTTTGATAAAGCTACCTCATGTTGATATATTTCCCAGAACCATCCTCAAATCATTTCCCTCCTGGTTTTATAATGTTCAAATGTCCTGGTGCTTTTACAAATCCATTCTCTGCCTCTGTCTCTGACTCTGTCTCTGTCTCTGTCTCTGTCTCACACACACACATGTGTAGGCATGATATATAGATACACAGGAGTTTTGGAGAAAATAATTTTCAGACCCTCTTTTCAGACACCTTATAGTTAAAGAGTTTCTTCCAAAAGTTCCTCCTTCTTTACAACTTAAATCCCTGGAGAAAGATCCTGTGAGGAATTATAGAAAATGAAATATCAACTGCATTTTGAAAGGTAGACAAAAACATTGAAGAAAGAACATTGAAGAAAGTACATGATAGTTTAAATATCGATCAAAACAGTTTTACCTTTTGTTTTTGTTTTCCTTAACTAATTATCACTTCTACAATAATAATAGTACAACTTGTGAAAGTGAAAGTGAAATTCATGGACATAATTATTAGTTGGATTTAGAGTAAAAAGCTTAGGTACCATATATGGAGCAAGTAAAATATTTAGAAGATATATGCTCTTAGATGCTGACTGATACCACAATAATATTGTAGCTTCCGTATATAGGAAGCAAACTCACCAAAATATGATTAAGTATACATTATTTTTCCTGTTTTTCAAATTAGGAAAATAAAACACAAAGCTACACAAACACTAAGGGAAAGGTCAATATCCAAACCATAACTGTATTAAAAAGACAAATATATTTTTTCATTATGCTTAAATTTCTTCTCACAAATACAAATAAAATCTTAAATATCTTAATTTGCCCTCAAATTACAATCCAGATGATCCTGAATGACCTCTCTTGAAATAAACACAAGCTAAAATAATCTAAAAGAACTTAAACTTGAAAAGTTTAAATTTACTAAGATTAAAATTTGAATATATAAAAAATGTTTGGAACTCCAATATTTATCATACACACACAAATACAACAGTCATATTTATATATATACTAACCATAGTGCTCTCTTCCTACAGAAGAATTTATATTTCTGTGACTTTTTAATGAAAGCAGCAAATTTATGTGGAAAGTCTCTGATTGTTCCATGAATCTCCAACCAATAGAACCTTTTAGGGAAGTTTTGCAGGGAACACCTTGAGTTAAAGGGCACAAAAATTAACAGAGGGATAATCTCCCATGGGGATAGTGCAGCAGCCAATGCATATGTAGTTAAAACTTCAGAAATAAAGCCAGCATTATTATAGTGGTTACAGAGATGGATTTAAAGATTTTACTTCTTTCAGTTTCATCTTCAGTGTTATCATATGAAAGATTCAAAATTGCTTTGATGTTACAACACTGATGAAATATTATGGATATTTATTTTTCCATATTGTTTCTTTCCTGGAATAATCTCCTCAAAGACAGAAGCCACTGATATTTTGATATTTACCATAGTATATGCTATATAACTATATACATAATTCAATTGGATCAATATGCAAAATGAGAATCAGAAGAACATTCTGGTACTCATTTCTTTTTGAATGCATATTTGAATAGTTTCTAATATTTATAACATCCAATGGAAACTTTGAAGCCATGTATACTATTTTTTTTTAAATGAGGTATCATTTTCTGTAACAAGGTATCCACTATTAGGGTATGAATAGAATTAGTAAAATATCTTACTGTATTAAAAATTTTGTTTTCTTAATTTGGTTTTGTTTAGTTTTGTTATATGTTTTTTTTTTTTATATGCTTGGGGATGGTAGTTGGGGAATATCAGTAGAATATAGTAAAGCAGATTTGAGCCAATCATAGCCCTTAGTTCAGAGCAAAAAATTTTCATGACCTCATCCAAGGTCCCACTTCTCTTTTATTTTATTTTACAGTATTTGTTTCTTCTTTTCATCACCCATTTCTTCTCCTTTTCATTCCATTTGGGCACCCACTACAGTCTATTTAACAGATGTCAGGATCATCTCTTATTATTTACTATAGTTACTTCACATTCCTTGTGGTTTTCATAGAGTTGCCCATATCTAATGAAAATAATCTTTTATCACATACTTTCATTAAATTTTAGCATTTCCCTGTGTCCTCTGTTTTCTATAAAACTCTGGCTGAGACCAATATCTAATAAAGCCTACATATAAATGAAGCAAATTTGGATAAAGTTAAATAATGAAACAGATAAATGCACATTGGGATATTTACATATTATTTTATTCATTATTAATAAGCACAGTAAGTAATAATTCAGTTAAGATATGACAACAAAACAAAATAAACAGAATACATAGTCATATTTAGACACATACAAAAAGTCTGAAGAGAAATTTTAAAAATATTTTGTGCTAAATGAGAATAAAATGCAACCTATCAAACTTTGTAGGCTGCAGAAAAATTAATTTACTGGGGGAAATGTACAAAAATGAATGCATATATTAGAAAAGAAGAGAGATAAAAAATCAATAAATTAGATTTCTAGTTGATCAGGTTCCTTTTGCCTAGAAAAACTGAACAACTAACAAAAACTGGCAGAGTCATCTTCCTCAGGGCTCTTGAAAACAGGAAAAGGATTGAAGTAACTGGGTGTTGAATGAAGAAAAAACAACTTACAAACAGTAGGAGATAAGAAGTTCATGCTTAATTGGTACAGCTTCTTTTAGACTGATGGAAAAGTCTTTGTAATGTATACTGGGTGTTTTAATGCAATAGCGTGAATGTAGTTAACACCACTGATTTATATATATGAATGTAATTGAAAATGAAAATTTTAGGGGGAGCAGGTGTAGCTCAGTGATTTGAGCACCTGCTTTTCATGTATGAAGTCCCAGGTTCAATCACCGGTACCTCCTTTAAAAATGTGTTTTTTAAAAGAAAATTTTAGGTGCTGTTTATGATGCTAGAATAAAAATGATAAAACAACATAAGAGTGTACAACACAAAAGTGAACCCTAATGTAAACTATGAACTATAGCTAATCATTTAAGTATAAGAATATTTACTCATCTTTTATAACAGTTACTACTCTGATGCAAAAATTATAAATTTTGGTGTGTATATGGGAACACTTTATTTTTTAACATGATCTTTCTGTTAATCTGCAACTTCTCTATACAAAAATGAGATAGGAGAAATATGTGTGCCCTTCTTGCCCCTCCTCCATTCATCTCTGGCACAGAACGGAGCAAGTCTGACTTGGGTCACTAGCTCTCTTCCCAACTGAGCACCTAACTCTGATGCACATACTAAGGTGTGTGTATATCAGTGCCATACTATTGGGAGACAGCATGAAGAACTGAACCAAGACACTCTTTTCTGGCTCCCCTTACCAGAAATTTCCTTGCAGGCATGAGCAGCTTCTGCACAGCTAAAGATATTTTGGAAGCAATCTAATCAAATCAGCCTGGGAGAAATTATTACTGACTTTAAGACAAACAATAGAGCAACCTGGAAGAAGAAAAGTATGTTTCATAGAGAATAGAGGGTGATACAGTTGGCAGTTTGATGTAATTATGAATTCCAAAAATATAATTGGATCATGCTTGTAAACTGAACTGCTAATCTGGGCATGAATAGGTTATGATTAGGATGTTGAGCCACACCCTTTGGTGGGTGGGGAATCGAATATAAAAGGCAAGGCAAAGAACAGAGTAGAAGCAGTTTTTGAGAAGCAGTTCTGATGTTGGAAAGAAGGCCCCAGGGGAACAGAGGCAAGCCATTCACCTGATGGTCTACAGCTGACCTTGTGGAGGAAACAGGAGCTATGCCCAGAGAGAAATGCAGCCCCGGGAAGAGAAGAACCCAATAAGCCTGAACCCTGGCAAACATCAGTAGCTGTCTTGCTCTAACACGTGGCAATGGACTTTGGTGAGAGAAGAAATTTAACGCTTTATGGCCTGGTATCTGTGGACTTCCACCCCAAATAAATACCCTTTATAAAGACCAACCCATTTTTTTGGTATTTCACATTAGCACCCCTGTGGCTGACTAATACAGAGGGTAACCTGTGTCCCTTTGAATGGGGGAATTCCTAAGTCCACAGTGCATGCTCACAATAAGACACAATCTCAAAAGAGACAGAGAAGCTTCGCATTTTCAGTTCAATCTGACTCTTCTGGTAGGAGTGCTGAACTCTGAATGAGTAAACCAGGCATTGTTCAAAGACTGTGAAGGTGTTTTTTGATTTAGTTAATTTGTTTTTGTTAGCAACTGGCACTGATGATTATCTCCATCATATCTCTATCTGGATACAAACTTAACTAATACACAGCTCAAGAATTAAATTCCAGAGTTAGCACATTAAATATTAAAATGTACCACGTGGAAAAAAAATTTCAAGACAAATAAAAGAACAGGAAATAATGGCCTATGCAAAGAAACAAGATTAACCTTCAGAAATGACTTACAAAGAAGCAAGACATTAGACATGCCATACAAAGACTTAAAAAAGAAATCTTCAATATACTCAAAAAACTAAAGTAAACACAGAGAAATAATTCTAGGATATTAGGAAAATGCTAAGTGCCAAAAATGAGAATCAAATAAAGAGAAATTATATGAAAGATCCAAACACATTCTGAAGCTAAAGTACAAAATAACTGAAATTAAAAATTTTCTAGAGTTTCAATGGCCAATTGGAGCTGGAATAAGAAGGAAACAGCGAACTTGAAAATGAGAAATGAATTTAATCAGGTTGAAGAATAGAAAGAAAACAGAATTTTAACAAGTTAAAAACCTAGGAAATCAGTGAGGATATCATCAAGCTCACCAATATATACATAATAGGAGACCAGAAATGAAAATAAATTTTAAAAAAATATGCAGAAAGAATATTCAATGAAATAATGTTAGAATACTGTCCAAAATGATACAAGATATGAATATATACATTCAAGGCTCACTGTGAACACCAGATAAGATAAGCTTGAAGAGAACCATGTCCAGGCACATTATAATCAAACTATGAAATGGCAAAAAAAATTTTTCAGAAAATTCTGAAAAATGAAATAGAAAAGTCACTTGCAATTTACAAGGGACCCTATAAGGTTAATAACCAATTTCTCAAAAGAAAATATGGTGGCATATAGCCAGTGGGATGAAATATTTAAAGTACTAAAAGAAAATGTTTTCCAGCCAACAATTTTATATCCAGTGAGAATCTTTCAAAAATGAGGAAGATATTTATCTAACATTCCCAGATAAAGCTTAAGAAGTTCCTCATCACTAGACCTACCCTACAAAAAGAATCATTATTCAAATTCACTGCCAGTCTTTTCTCTTTTCAGGCACTGCTCAAAGTTCGGCACACTTGGAGGATTTCACTTTACCACTGTCCTTCATGGATATCCCAGAAGAAGCTTTCCACTTTTGGGTAGTACCTATATATCATGCAGAACTGTGTGTAAACAAAGCCCAAGTTTCCTCTTCCTAAATCAAATGATTTTAGGGAGCACCCTAAGTGGCCATAGTTGTGAGTTTGGAAAGAGATGGTAATGTGGCAGGATATGAGGCCATGGGCATTTAAGTCATTTCTTCATGTAAATAATTTGTGTTTTCTGGGCCTGCTTCTGCTCTACTTGATGATGGAGTGCTGCCATGCCTGCCCAACTTTATGGCTTGGTGGGTCAGAAAACAACCAGGCCATGATAGATAACTCATTTTGTATATTGTGTAACTTGCTTTGGTACTTTGCTATTGTCTTTCATCAACAATCATCCCTTCATAGAAGGAATCTAAGATCATTGTTTTTTAAGTAACAGGAATTTATTTTCTCAGTTTGGAGGTTAGAAATCCAAATTCCAGGTATCAGTAAGATATGCTTTCTCTGAAGTATGTAGTGTTCTGGCAATGGTGTGCCACTAATCATTCTCCGACTTCATCATATGGTCATCTGTCAATATCTGTCTCCTCCTGTGTCTTGTACTTCTGTGCCTAATATTCTTTTGATTATAAAGACTCAAAGCATACCTCAATAAGGCCCACCAGATTCAGTTTGTACTCATCTATAAGGTCATTTTCAACACATGAGTGTCCAATTGCTACAACAGCATTTGTTAGACCATGTCTTCTCTATTGAATTTACTTTACACCTTTATTGAAAAGCAATTTAGTATATATGAGTGTCAAGGTCAACACATTTCTGAGTTTTCCCTTATGGTTTAGTATGTGTTGGATTTTTCTACTTATGTCCAGGATGTTAAAAACTAATAATTGTAATGGTATATAGAATAGTACCTACCAGAAATCTAGGGGACATTATGTAACAAAACTCTCATCTTTTACATATAATTCATTACCCCCATGTCCAGAGGACTTTTACCTCATAAATATCTATAGAAAGCATTTTTGCTTCCCTTTTCTCAACTGCCTCAGTTTGGATTTGTTTTCACTTCCTAGGAGTTTAAAATGGGTTCTAATTATTCTTCTTGTTCTAAGTTTGAGCATTTTAAATTTATTCTCTATATTACACTTCATTTTCAAATCTTTGGTAATATCCTATGCCCTACAAAATGAGGTTGATACACCTTGGCATGGCATACATCACTTTTTATAATCTTATTCCCAAATACTCCGTTAGTCACATTCCTTACTAGGCTCTCTTGCTCTATTTAATAGTTAATATTGAAATTACTGCAGTTCCTGAAAAAATGATGTCAGGTTCTTTGGTAATTTGCTGTTGTCTTTCAATTCCATGATAAATGGAAGAATCAGTGTTTGTTGGTTTTAGCTTCAAAATTTGGGTTGAGAATGAATGTGGGTAGAGCTAACATCTGTAGGGAAAAGAGGAAGGGAAACTAAAACCCCATGCGTGGATAAGACTGCGTTTGGCACCGAACTATAGAATCCAAGGAAAGTTAGTATTCAATTTTTAGTGATAGGTAAACCAAGAAATATCCATGATATTACTTATGGTATTAGGTTTGTTGGCGTGGACCCTCTCCTTCCCATTAAGTCAAGATATTTATCAGCAGCAGTGATTCCTTGGATCTTATCAATTTTTCATTTAACCTTGTCCCCTTTATGAACCAGAAAACTATTGGTTCTGGGAGCTGAGCTAAGGGCTAGCTATAGGAAAATATAGTACTGGCTTTCACAGATGTTGAAAAAGTAGAAAATGGAGTCTACATATTGTAAAAAGGTACAACTGGCCCCTGGCTATGGACCTTAATGTACAAAGGGAATTGTGCCTATTTCCTGAGCAGGAATACCCACAAAGATAGAGAAAAATCAAATTGTAAAGAACAAGGGAGAAAGAAAATAGAAGAGTAACCAAACACTAATGTCTACTAGAATACAGATAGGGCAGAGTCCATGGTTTATGATGCAGAGATTCAAAGGGCTACAAAATGTCTTTGAATATATGAGCTAGGATAGCATTGAAAAGGAAGTGAGATGGGTGGTCATTTTTTTTCTGTTCCCTCTCTGTAGGGTGCCTCTTTATTCATTTCTTATCTTTAATTAATCTTTTCAGACTCAACCCAGATACCATTTATTTAGTTCTTAAATCTGCACTAGTTTTCTAGAAGGCACAAAATAATTTTACAGAATTGAGCATAAAGTTGTCTACCAGTACTTAGTTTAATTATAAATAGTTAAAAACCCAATATCTTTTATATGAGGATAATGTATTTAATGATTACAAATTACATTTTAAAATAAAATAGGGAGAATTGTGGGAAAATGATGACAAACTAACCAGCAGAATCAATGCTCTTACAAACACAACAGAGAAAGAGCCAAAAGTTGCTGAAGGCACCTGCTTTGGGCTTGAGCAGACCAGAACAGGGCTACACAACTCCCAGGAAGGTGAGGTACAGAGAGATAGGCCAAAATGACAAATGTGAATTACCAATGCCCCGTGGCAGCCGGGAAGGGCTTCCCTCCCCAACCCCCAAGATATTAAGCTGGCTCATGGTAGCTGACTGAGAGAACAACAAACATCTTCCTCCCTGTCAGCTGTTTCAAGGGTAAGGGGAGGGGAATCCAGGGGCTTTTCTTCAGTGAATTTCGTCAACAGAGTCTGCTTTGAATCTCCCCTCTGGAAATTCAACACAGCAACACAGGAAAGCCCAGACTGAAACACCTCTCTGGAAGGTGTACTGATGAGCACCATCTGCTGGCTACTCTGGAAATTACATGGTAATAATAATGAAAAAAAAAAACCTTTATGATACTCTCTGTATCCTACCCCTGGGAGAAGTCTGCACCCCTTTAGTGAGTCCTGGCCTGATTTTGATAATTTAGGCCAGAAAAATTTAAACACTTAGAATAAGTTAAACCAAATATCAAGGAAGAGCTGTGATTAAAAAAACATAGGCAAGAGAGAAATTGGCCATCAGAGTACATTCACCAATTCAGATGCTTAGACGTCAGCAAAAAATTACAAGCCATACTAGGAAACAGGAGTAGATGCCTCAGCCAAAGGAACTAACAAAATATCCTGAAGAGATATAAGATTTAAGACAATTAATCAATGATAATCACAAAACTCTCCTAAATCACTTCAAAGAATTTAAAGAAAATATGACTAAAGAATTAAAGAATATTAAGAAGACATGGGGTGAGTATAAAGAACAAATTGAAAGCCTGCAAAGTAAAGTAACAGACTTTATGGGAATGAGAGTCAACATGGATGAAATTAAAAGAACATTAGAGGGGGCAACCAGGAAGATGGTGGCAGAGTAAGGAGCTCCTAGAGTCAGCTCAAGCTACAGTGCAGTTAGTAAACACCCAGAGTCATCTAAAGCTCCATTTTGGGGGCCTCAGGAGACCAGAAGAGCATCCTGCAAGATCCTTGAAGGAATGGAAGGACAAGACTGCCCATCTGCAGGGAAGATTCATAAGTAGAGCACTCCGCACCAAAGAGTTTGGTGCTCATCATCCATTGGCAGCACAAGCCACCTTGGGAGCTATTCTGCAGCTGGAATTGGAAGCTCCATTACTAAAAAACAGGGGAGGAAGAAACAGTTGGGCTTCAACTTGAGCTACTGATTAGTAAATTCAATGGGCTAAAGTATAATCCTAAGAACAGTAAAAATTTGATCTTGTCCAAGTCAGAAAGAGGCTGGTAGCTGCCATTTTAACTGCCTCTGGCATAAGGGGAAGCAGGGCAGACTGAAAATCACAGTGCTTATAGGAACTGGCTTCTTTCCATCCAGCTTGGATTGCAGCTCTAGCTTGAGCCCCAGCCTCACCTCTGGCAGGGAGGAAACTGGGGAGACATGTGCCAGCCTCTCTGGGAACATAGAGGCCATGCCACAGATGCTGGTGTGCATCTGACTCTGAAAGTGCAAACCACCTCAGGAGCTATTCTGTGGTTGCAATTAATAGCTCCCTTTCCCAAACACAGGGGAGGAAGAGATGGTTGGCCACTGACTACAGCTACTAATTAATAAATTTGGCTGGCTAAAGTAAAACCCCATAAACAACTGAAGTTTGAACCTGTCCAAGTTGGAAAGAGGCCAGTAGCCACCATTTTGACTCTGCCCCTGGCATGATGGGAAGCCGGGCTGACTGAAAATCACAGTGAAGATAGGGACTAGCTTCTTTCACCCAGATTGGCCTACAGCCATAGCCCAGGTTTCAGTCCCACCTTTAGTGGGGAGGAAGCTGGTTGGCCCTGCATGAGCCTCTCCAGGTAACTGAAGGTACATTCGGCTGGCACAGACTGAATAGTCAGAAGTATACCAGGGCAACTGCAGTCATTTTGGACCCACACAGCGTAGATTGCTGCCCACACCTGCAGCTCCATCTGTGCCCCAGGAAAGGGAGAAAGGGGCCTGAAGCTTCCTAGTCTTTCAGGGAAACTACTGTCTAGGCCTGCATGAGTTGGATTATTACACACAGCTGTGACTCTGTCCCTACCCCTGGCAAAGGAGAAAGTTGGGAGAAGCTTCATTTGTCCCTGGGACAATGACGGCAGCTTGAGGCTCCACAGTTACAGCACCAACTACATCTGTGGCTCCTACTACACAACCAGCAAGAGAGACAGGACTAAAATGCTCTAAACTAAAGAGAGATACTGAACCCAGAATAAATACATCTAATAAGCCAGATGTCAAGACACCAACAAAAAATTACAATCCACACCAAGAAACACGAAGATATGGTCCAGTTAAAAGAACAAGATAAGCCTCCAGATGATGTAAAAGAGTTGAGACAACTAATCAGCAATGTGCAAATGAAACTCCTTAATAAATTCAATGAGATAGCTAAAGAGATTAAGGATATTAAAAAGATATTGGATGACCACAAAGAAGAATTTGAAAGCATACATAGAAAAATAGCAGGTAATATGGGAATGAAAGGCACAATAAATGAAATAAAAAATACACTGAGATCATATAATGGCAGATTTGAGGAGGCAGAAGAAAGGATTGGTGAGCTTGAAGAAATGGCCTCTGAAAGTGAACATACAAAAGAACAGATGAAGAAAGCAATGGAAAATATTGAACACAGTCTCAGGGAATTAAATGGCAGCAAGAGACATGCAAATCTATGTGTCATGGGTGTCCCAGAATGAGAATAGAATAGAAAAGTTGCAGTAGGAGTATTTGAAGAAATAATGGTAGAAAATTTCCTGATCCTATTGAAGGACATAGATATCCATGTCCAAGAAGCACAACATACTCCCATCTGAATAAATCTGAGTAGGCCATCTCTGAGACACATACAAATCATTATGTCAAATGCCAAAGACTAAGAGAAACCTCTGAGAGCAGCAAGAGAAAAGCAATGCATAACATATAAGAGATACTTAATAAGATTAAGTGCCAATTTCTCATTAGAAACCATGGAGGCAAGATAACAGTGGTATGATATATTTAAGATACTGAAAAAGAAAAACTTCCAGCCAAGAATCTTATATCTGGCAAGATTGTCTTTCAAAAAATGAGGGTGAGTTTAGAATATTCACAGATAAGCAGAAACTGAGTGTATTAGCAGTCAAATGGATGCTGATGCAAAATATCAGAAATCAGTTGACTTTTATAAAAGCTATTTATTTTGGGGTAGAAGCTCACAGTTACCAGGCCATGAAGCATAGTTTACTTCCATCACCAAAGTCTATTGCCACGTGTTGGGGCAAGATGGCTGCCAAGGCCTGTGAGGGTTCAGGTTTCATGGGTTCCTCTCTCCTGGGGGTTCTATTTCTCTCTGGGCTCAGCTGCTGTGCTCTCTTCACAAGGCCAGCTGTAGACTATAGGTTGAACGACTCTCTCTTTCTGGGACTTCTGCCATGTCTAAGGAGATGTCTGTGTTCTTCTCTTGTGTGTTCATTTCCTGTGTTCTTCTCTTGTGTGTTCATTTCCTGGGCTCCACCTCAAAAACTCCCAACTCTGTCTTTTGCCATGTTTTTCTCTGTGAGTCCCTGCCCACCAAGGGGTGGGAACATAACACCCTACTGATATGGCACAATCAAAGTCCTAATCATAATGTAATCAATTAAAAGTGATACCTCTGACAGACCAGTTTACAAACATAATCCAATTAATTTTGGCATTCATAAACAATGCCAAACTGCTACACTGAGAGAGTTTGTAACCAAGAGACTGGCTTTGCAGGAAATACTAAAGGGTGTGCTACTATCTGAAAATGAAAGACAGGAGAGAGAGGCTTGGCAGAGAGTCTAGAAATGATGATTTTACTACTAAAAATAACTAAAATTCTTAAAAGGGTGGTGTATTAGCCAGAAGGATGCTGCAGGAAAATACCAAAAAATGGTTGGCTTTTATAAACGGTATTTATTTGGAGGAGAAGCTTACAGTTACCAGACCATAAAGCATAAGTTACTTCCCTCAACAAAGTCTGTTGCCATGTGTGGGAGCAAGATGGTTGCTGATATCCACCAAGAGTTCAGGCTTCCTGGGTTTCTCTCTTCCTGGCGTTTGTTTCCCTCCAGGCTCAGCTGTCCTGGTGTCTTCACAAGTCCAGTTGCAGACTATCAGGTGACTGGCTCTGTCTTTATCCTTGGGGCTCGATTCTCTCTGGGCTCAGCTGCTCTTCTCCTCTGTGTGCTTACTTCCTGGGGCACCAGTTTTAAAACTCCAACCTCCCTTCTCTGTGGTGTGGTTTTACTGTGAGTCCCCACCCACCATGGGGGCAGGGACTCAATGTCCTACTGACATGGCCCAGTCAAAACCTTTAGTTATTGTTTAATCATGTAAATACCTGAATCCAATATAATCTAATATGCCCAGAGAATAAAGACTAGTTTACAAACATAATCAAATATTTCATTTTGGAATTCATCAATAATATCAAACTGCTACACTCAACACTCTGAATTCCAAAAAGACATTACAATATACAGAAAACCTTATTTCAGTAACAATGCTAAGTACAAAATCATATCACAGTCATTTTAAATAAATACAGTTTGTCTTGAGGCAAAGTCCAATCTGGCTGTAGACCTTGGAAACACAAAATAATTTATCTGCTTCCAATATACAAATGGACAGACAAAATTTAAACACTTTTCATTATCGTAAGGAGAAATTTGGAGGGAAACATGAGTCTTGGGTCCTCTACAGTTAACAAAACCTGCAGGGCATCCTCCATTTGATTTCAAAGTCTGACAGTCATTATTAAGATGATGGCTTTTACTCCCTGGGGCCTTATGGGGACCCACATTTCCCACAGGCTTGTTCAATGGCCATTTCTTGTTCCACCATCAATAAACATCTGGGTGTTGATCAAGCTTCAGACTTTACCCTCCAAGAGTGTTGGGGTGATTGCCACACTTTATCCAATATTTGGGGTAGAGTTTAGCCCCCTTAGTACAGTGAAGTGAAGACTACATCCTCCAAACCTTTGGCATACAGGCTCAAACCTCTCAAAGCAATGAGTTGACCACTTGGCCTTCTGTAATCCATGGGGGACAAGTCCACCCCTCTCTGACTTATGGGGTGCTGACCTCAACTACCTTAATCCTTGAGGCATGTGCTCCACTCTCTCTGTACCCTGGGGCAGCAAAACTCTCCCTGAACATCAAGGAGGAACATCCACCTTCTTCAACCACTGGGGCAAAGTCACCCTCTCTGTACACATGGGTGGGGTTCCTCTCTTGGCCCAAGGCAATGTCTTAATTCCAGATCTCAGCTTCCATATGTTTCCTCTTAAAGCTGTTCCTCCTTCAATCTCTCCTTTCCATGCTCCTTTTAGTTCAAGCTGACAGTGGATTTGTTCATACAGCTCTCTCAAAAAGCTTGTTGGTTTAGCATACAAGAAGCAGGACTCCAAGCCATCAGACAGTAAGACTTTCCACACGTCTTTCTGAGATAAATGCATCTTCAATCCTGATTTACAAGTTCCAAGTTTAGGTAACTCTTCAAATGGGGCACTATATTCTGGGGACATGATTTCCAGAGGTTTGGAATTTCCAGGATCAGTTTCTGGTTTCTTTGTCCAACAATTCAGTCCTCAGCTTATCTCACTCATCTAGCATTTTGCTATAAGATGCAAGGAGAAGCCAAGCCACATTCTCTGAGTTTACTTTGGAAAGTTCTGCAGCTAAATGCCCAGGCTCACCATTTTCAAATTCTGCCTTCCGTGGAACACCAGGGTTAATCTTGCTAAGTTCTCTGCAACTTCAAAACACAGATTGCCTTTCCTCCAGTTTCCAATAATAGTTTCATCATTTACTTCTAAGGCCTAATAAAAAGTCTCTTTAGAGTCCATATTACTATGAACAGTCTATTCAAAGTACTGTAGGTCTTTTCTATGAAGCATCTCATAATTCCTCCAAAAATACCCCTTACTAATTTATAAAACCATTTCAGCATTTTGAAACTGCAAAAGCACTTCCCCAATCCTTGGCATCAAATTCTGTATTAGTCAGCCAAAGGGGTGCTGATGCAAAATACCAGAAATCTGTTGGCTTTTATAAAGGGTATTTATTTGTGGGAGAAGCTTTTAGTTACCACGCCATAAGGCATAAGTTACTTCCCTCACCAAAGTCTGTTGCCATGTGTTGGAACAATACGGTGGTCAATGTCCACCAAGAATTCAGGCTTCCTGGGTTCTTCTCTTCCTGGAGCTTGTTTCCATCCAAACTCAGCTGTCCTGATGTCTCCACAAGTCCACTTGTAGACTATCAGGTGCGTAGCTCTGTCTCTTTCTCTGGGGCTCAATTCTCTCTGTGTTCAGCTGCTCTGCTCCTCTGTGTGCTTACTTCTCAGGGCTCCAACATTAAAACTCCAACCTCCCTTCTCTGTGGTGTGGTTTTTCTGTGAGTTCCTATCCACCAAGGAGGCAGGGACTCAATGTTCTACTGATGTGGCCCAATCAAAGCCTTAATCATTACTTAATCAAATAAACATCTGAATCCAATATAATCTAATATGCCCAAAGGAAAAGACCAGTTCAGAAACATAATTCAATATTTCCTTTTGGAATTCATCAATAATATCAAACTGCTACAAGTGATGAAAATAAAATATGACAGATAAAATCCAAAGATCAAAATGGTGAAATAAGTACTACCTTTACAGTAATAACATTGAATATTAATAGATTAAACTCCCCAATCAAAAGGCACAGCCTAGCAGAATGGATAAGAAAATATGAGCCACCTAATGCTGTCTACAAGAGACTCACCTTAGACCCAAGAATACCAATAGATTGAAAGTGAAAGGCTGGAAAAAGATATTCCACACATGCAGTAACAACAACAACAACAACAACAACAAAATCCAAAGTAGCTATACTTATATCAGATGAAAAAGGATTTAAAAGAAACTAGTAATGCACAATCTGAGGAGGAAGTCAGGGGGAAAAAATTCCATTTATGATAGTGACTAAAAGAATCAAATATTAAGGAATAAACTTAACCAAAGATGTAAGGCACTTGTACTCAGAAAACTACAACTCATTGTTAAAATAAATAAAAATAGACCTAAATAATTGGAAGAATATTCCATGCTCATGGATTGGAATACTAAATATCAATAAGATGTCAATTCTATGAAAATTTACATACAGATTCAATGTAATCCTGATAAAAATTCCACCAGCATTTAAAAAAAATAAATGGAAAACACAATTATCAAATTTAATTGGAAGGGTAAGGGGTCCTGAAGAGCCAGAAACATCTTAAAAAGGAAAAGTGAGTTTGGAAGACTCTCACTTCCAGACTTTAAATCATATTATCTAGCTGGTTATACAAGGGAATGTGGCTGAAAATGGTAGTCTAGTGATGTAAATATCAATTGAAATAAAGCTAGAGAATAATCTATGGACTGAATAACACAGTGAACACAGAAGTGAATGAGAATTGTGGTTGATTGTACAGATGCAACAGTGCCATTTGTGAGTTAGAGCAGATGTATGTCACTATTGCAGGGTGGTGGGAATGTGGAGAAGCATGGGAAAAATACAACTGGAGTGACTTATGGACTGTGGTTAACAGTAATAATGTAATATTCATGCATCTATGCCAAAGATGTACTGTGCTGATAATGAGGGAGTATGAAAAAAGTATGCCAAATGCATGCTATGGACCTGATAACAGTCTGATGATATTTTCTCATTATCTATAGCAAATGTTCCACCATTGTGTGGTGTATTGATAGAGGGGTGTTGTATGGGAATTCTGCACATGTGCATGCTTGTTTTGTAAATTTGCAACTTCTGTCATAAAAATATATTTAACAAATAATAATAGGGTGGGTTGGGGGAAAAATATACCAGATGTAAGGTAGTTTGGTTAACAGTAAGCTATGATTGGTGAATAGGAGCTGTAGCAACAGAATCTTAAAAATCTAAGAGCACAGAAATTAAAATAATGTATATCATCAAGACTAAATAATAATATGCATATATTTCAGAGGACCAACATACTGTATGAGAATGAAAACCAGAAACAAAGAACCTGTTTTGAAGACAATTAATGGTATGATATTATTTTATTTAAAGATGTATTGTGTAAATGAAAGGAATGAAATTATGATAGACATTTATAGAATGTCCACAACATTTGCCTTTAGATAGTAGTAGTACAGAGAACCCATGTTTCAGCAGGTAGCTACTTTCTCTTTCTATTCCACCTGCCCAAATTGAGGGGTTACCTAGAATTCCAAGTTAGATTTGTCAATGCTTTTATAGTACCATTAGAGGGCAGAGCAGTTTAGTAGCAGCACCTTGACTGATTCTGCTGTGGGTTTTATCATGAACTTTTATATTCATTGTTTTTAGTGTTTTAAAATTCAAGACATCATTTCTCTACACATCTTCAATAACCATTACACGTTTTTATTTCATTTCAGATGCTGCTTGTGATTCTTTAATTGTGCAAAACTTAAAAATAACAACCATATCTTCTTGTGAAAATGATTAAAAAATAAACTCAGGAAAATTCCACAAGGCTTCTGTTCTCACTTTTTTCCTTACTGTGAGATTAAAAGTGCAATGTCTATGATGTAGTCTCACATGAGGAGGGCCACATATTTAACAGACAAAAGAAATGTCATAAATCAATCATAAAATTATCTAATTTTCTCTTTCATTGCAACCGCAACATACACACTCAAATACACGCAAAAGCAAACAAAAACCACACACTGACTATTTAGCTTTTATGGTCATTTGCCTTTCAGATGAATAAATGAAGGTAGGAAGTAGAGAATAAAATAAATGAACTAAAATATAAATGAAACAAATAGCAATAAAATAAAGAATGTGAAGAATCTATATACGGGAAAAAACCTGGAAGGATTTGCAAGATTCAAAAATACTTACAGGGAAGTGGGTTTAGCTCAGTGGTTAAGTGCCTGCTGCTCAGTGGTTAAGTGCGTGCTTCACATGTATGAGGTCCTGGGTTTAATCCACGGTATCGCCTTTAAAAAAAAAGTACTTATAATCAAATTAAACCTGGAATATTGACGTATTAGTTTTTAAATTCTGAGACATCATATCTAATCAATAAAAATATTTGAAGTGACCATCCCCTCCAGAAATGAAAGCTACAAATTATAAATATCCTTTATTTTTAGAAATAGATTTTCTAATGTGCTTTTTTGTTGCTATCATACTATCAATGAAGATGCAATGCCACTTCTGTATTTGTCCTTGAAAAAAGGCATAACCTGAATGTGATCATAAGGAAACAGGTACAGATCCAAACTGAGGATTAACTTAAAAAGTAATTAGCCTATATGCTTCAGAATTTTCAAGGCCAACAAAGCCAAGGTCTGACATAGGATGTATTCCAGATTAAATGAGGCTAAAGAGAAATGATACCTTACTACAATGTGTGATGTTGGATTAGATCCTGAATTCAGAATGGTAAAATAATTCATAAGGGTATTACTGAGACTGTTCATAAAATTTGACTGTAGACCAGGTTAGATAATATATGAATATTAAATTCTCTTGGTTTTGTAAAATACCATTTTACTGTGGTTATGCAGGAGAATGTTTTATTCTTTAAAAAAATGCATACTGCAGCATTAGATAAAAGGGCATCATGCCACTTTTGCCCTCAAATGGATTGGGAAAAAATTACATGTATTTTTATAAATAGAAAGGAAGGAAAAAGAGAAGGAAGAAAGGAAGGGAGGGAGGGAGAAAACATTGTGGAGGAAATTGTAGACAATTAAACTGAACAAAGGATGGTTATGGGAGTTATCTGCCCTATCCTTGCAGTGTTTATGTAAGAATGAAATTATGTCAAAATAAAAAGTCAATATATGAGGATAAGTGTTTTAGTGTCCTGTTTGCTAAATCTAATAGCATGTAATGGGTTGACTTAAACAACAGGAACTTTCTGGCTCAAGATTTTGAGGCTAAGAGAAGTCCACAATTGAGGCATCATCAAGGCAATACTTTCTCTTAGAAAACTGTGGTGTTATGGGCCTGGCTGCCAGGGATCCTTGGTCCTTGGTTTTCTGTCACATTAAAATGTGCCTGCAGCCTCTTCTAGCTTCTCCTTTCCCTTCCAGTTTCCTTCGACTTCCAGCTTCTCATTGGTTCCTCTCACTTTCTCTCTCTGTGACCTTCTCTATAAAGCCTTTAATAATGGGATTATGACTCATCCTAATTCAGCTGGTCAGACAATAACTGAAGTCATCTCATCCATAGGTCCTATTTACAAGGATTCACAACCATAGAAATAGATTAAATTAAAGAATATAATGGTCAACGTTCACCTTGCCCCTTATCCCAGACTGAAAATTGCGTTCCAAGAATAGAAGGGAGTATGGAATGCTGGACTTTGCAGATGTGAAACAATTAGATAAGGAAGTTAAGTTTTCAGATAAGGGTAGGTAGACCCCTGGTTTTATTAACTGTGCTAGCAAGGGGACTTGATGTAAAAATCCCAGGTAAAGTTAACTGGAAATCCCTAGAGGAATGTAAGAAAAAAATGATTCAATTTCCAAAGACAGAAAGTAAGATAGATAATGTGGGCTCAAGAGGGCAGAACCAGTGTCAGGGATTGCAGTTTGGATGCTGAGATGGTTTGGGCACTTGTGCTATTCTCTTTGTTAGCAGTATCTTTCTTCATTTCCTTAAATGTGACTATTATTTCTTCCAGGAGCTATTTTGTTTTAGGTTACTACCTTCTCATATTCAACACATCAAAAAGAAAACAATATATAGCATGATTGCACCAACTCAGACTGTAAGTTATTCAGAGTGTGATTATTAAATCCCCAGACTTTATGTCTCTAATAAAATGTACAAAGCAGGTAATGAACAAATTTGTAAAAGTGGTCAGAAATGTGTATATATTGTTTTATACTTCTTATTTTGCAATGCAACTGAAGACAATTTCTTATGACTTTTTTATTGATTTTGAGTTATTTATATCATAAAGACAGTATGTCTGTCTTTCAAATTCAAATGTGCTATAAATATATTTTCAAGGTTCTCATCATTTGTATTTTGCTTTTATAACATTTTTGAAGCATAAATGTAATTGGTAGATGGCATTTTCTCTATATCTTTGATCACAGTTGAATCTCAAGAAATCTTAGTCCCTTTTAATTTTTGTCTTCTTTCAACTGAAGTCATAGTATGGCACAGATGATGTATTCTCCAGGATGCAAATTATTGAAAAACATCTGGAATGGCCTAAAGTTTTATGGGAGCTTATTTTCTGTATCACAAAAGCTTAAACTGAAAACTGAATGCATAAAGATATTCTCATTAATTCCAAGTTAATGCCTTTCCACTTTCCTAAAAGATAGCCTCAGTGCCCTCCTGTATCTTAAGAAACTCTATTAAGGTATTCAGAGAAAAACTGGAGAAAGGAAAGAATTGATCTTAAAAAAACACATTATAATTTACAAAAATAACATTTAATACCATGAGCTGAATTTACAAGTAGAAGCAACTAGGAATTATAAGAGGGGGAGCAAAAGATAAGAGAAAAGTCTATTCTTAAGGCAATAGAATATAATAAATGTTTATGCAGTTTAGACTCTTAAAGTGCTCTTCACTGCACTGTTTTTCACACTATACCCTACCAATTGTCTGGGGCATATTGTTTTGAGTTTCTTTGAAGATTTTTTTCCTTTGTGGCTGTTGCTGTTGTTTTTCACAGACAAAAATAGGCTCAAATATCAACCCAAATATTCACTCAAAGTTCAACAAATATGACAGTAGAATGAAATAAATTATACTCAGGGAATCTTGTTTTGGAGTGAATTATCTCTATTATTGACAATCATATTTTTTTTATTCTGACATACTCAAAATTAAGTAGTATCAATAGGTAAAATTAATATCATTTTGTCCAGAGTATAAAACTACCCAGAGAGGAAAATAATTCTCTAAACTAGTAAAAATGGTAAAACTCAGTGAGACGAGAGATTTTGGACTCAAACCTTAAAGGTCTTTTTATTAACTGATGTTTTCATCTTGTAGATGATTCCTTAGTTGTCCTTTCTCATATGCACTGAAGCCACACAACAGAATAATACAGTGCATGTTTTCATATAACTAGGACTGAGACAGGATCCTACAAAACGGAGAATGATTAAAATCTTTTTCATTTCTACTTGAGGACCATGGTATGGAAATTTCTTGTTATTATGATCATGAGGTTCATCTAGACTTTTGAAATCTCCATATATTTCTTCCCAATGTAGCTGGCCATTACAACATTCATTTTTCAAATATCATATCCCGTAGACTACTTTTTGAAGCTACTCTGCAATGAATGCAATATCCAACAATGATTACATAATCCATGTTTTTCACAAGTCTTTAGTGACATCTAGATCTTGGCTCTCCTCCTCATGACTGCTGATGTCTGTGTAGCAATCTTTAAGTCCTTCTTTTACATAGCAATCATGAGACTACAAAAATCGTGATAGTTCCTTTGGTCTCGATAGAGTCCATTTTGTATTCCACAGCCAGATTATCCTGAAACTAAGATATCAGTTCTTTGGTCCCAATCTGATTGATTATTAGTACTGAGATATGAGCCTCTGCTGTAAATTGCCTACATGGATACTTTTATGATCAAACTATTATTGGTTCCCCACAGGGCCATGTGCATAGCAGTTTCCTGGTTTTTGATGACCTCATATGTTGTCAGCTTTCATTCACTGAAAACCACATGAGCTCTTAAAAGCAGAGAAGTCTCTCCAGCCAAGAGAGACATGGTAGAAGTCAGAGAGAGCTGAAGGATGAGAATGACTTCAACCCCTACTTCTGGTTTGAAGCTCGAGAAGGCAAGAAGATAAGGAAAGCAAGTTACCTTTGGGAGATGAGAGAGGATCCTGGCTGACAATCAGAAATTAAACAAGGACCTCAGCTCTGTACGTGCAAGGAAGTGAACTCTGCCAACAAACCAAAAGAACTTGGCAGTGGATTCTCCCTCAAAGCCTCCATATAAGTGCCCAGGCAGACTGACAACGTGATTTTCACCTTTTGAGAACAAAAGCAGAGACCAGCACACCTCACCAAAAGCAATGTACTCCCTGAGTTGCCTCCAATTTATTCACCACTCATTCTTTTATTTGTACTCTATGGGGTAAGATGGAAAAGTTAGTAGTATGATTATAAAGTCATTCTGAATAGGTTTATTTATTTATTTTAAAGAAACATTAGACTATATAAATGTTGCATAAGAAATAAAGGGGATTCCATATGCCCCACTCCCTCCCTCTCCCACACTTTCCCACATTAACAGCATCATTTATTAGTGTGGTACATTTGTTAAAATTGATGAACACATATTGAAGCATTTCCACTAACTGTGGATTATAGTTTACATTATAGTTTACAGTCTGTCCCATGCAATTTTGTAAGTTATGAAAAAATATATAATGCCTGTATCCATCACTGCAACACCAGGCAGGACAATTATAATGTCCCCCAAATGCCTCCATATTGCACATATTTTTCCCTCTCCTTCTCCTCAGAACCTCCAGTGTCCACTGCCTTCTGAATTGGCCTCTTTTTTAGTCAGGAGAGGGAGGTATTTGGTGTCATTTGCTGACATTGTGTTAAACAGGAATGTGGAGTAATTAGAGATTTTCATTTATACCAGATGGCCTTTGAAATAATATGAGAAGAAAGGGGAAGAAAAGTCCTACTTGATATCTTAACATGCATGCATATGCACATAGTCAAGAATTGCAGATGAGTGTGATAGAGTTTTAAGTTATAAGCCCATTCCCCAAGCCACTTCTCTTAATTGCATTCATTTTATTCTTACCACATTAATAATATTTTCATGAGAAAAGAAGATAAGACAATTAAATCAATTAGAAATTCTTACTGTGTGTGTTCTTAAAAAACTTTAAAAATGAAGGG
Organism: Cabassous unicinctus; assembly: GCA_029593785.1. Classification (NCBI taxonomy): domain Eukaryota; kingdom Metazoa; phylum Chordata; class Mammalia; order Cingulata; family Chlamyphoridae; genus Cabassous; species Cabassous unicinctus. The sequence goes on along the minus strand of JAQZBX010007964.1, from coordinate 15,595 downwards.
CAACAAAGTAAAGATTTTTGTTATAAAAATATTTCTACACTTTAGAAAAGAGAAGACATTATCTGTTAATATGTGACTGAAGTTTTGAGGACTGACGTGGATCATTAATCTCACCTGTTTTTCCTTCCATCTTTCTTAAACTTCCTCTTCACTCTTTTGTTTGCCTTTCATGTTAATTGCACATCTACTTGGAAAAGAATGTAGGGAGACAAAGGAATAAAAATAAGTTGCAAAATGGTAAGAGAGGGAGGAAAGAAAGTAGAGTGAGATAATCTTCAAGATGACATTTGTATTAGTCAGCCAAAGTGGCGCTAATGCAATATACCAGAGATTGGTTGGTCTTTATAAAGGGTATTTATTTGGGGTAGAAGTCCACAGTTACCAGGCCATAAAGCGTAAGTTTCTTCTCTCACCAAATTCCATTGCCACATGTTGGAGCAAGACAGCTGCCGACGTTTGCCAGCGTTCAGGCTTCTTGGGTTTCTCTCTTCCAGGGGCTGTGTTTCTCTCCAGGTTTAGCTCCTGTTTCCTCCATAAGGTCAGTTGTAGACTACCAGGTGAACGGCTCACTTCTCTGGGACCTTCTCTCCAATATCAAAACTGCATCTCAAAAACTGCTGCTCAAAACTGCTTCAACTCTGTTCTTGCCATGTCTTTTATATTTGATTCCCCACCCACCAAGGGGTGGGGCTCAATGCCCTAATCATAACTTAATCATGCCCAGATTAACAGATCAGTTTACAAGCATGATCCAATTATATTTTTGGAATTCATAATTACATCAAACTGCCAAACGGTCACAACATTTAAGTGGTTGTATCCTGTAATAGACTTTCAACTCAAAAATGTATTATTGTTTTTTCTAACATTTTAAATATTTCATTTTACTGTCCTTTCAGTAAGTAATTCTGTTTTTGAGATCTTAAGAAGAAAAGAAAGAGAGAAGGGAACACTTTTGTTGAGGAATTAAAAGGAAACAAGAAAAAGCCTTTGCTTTACCAGTGACTGAAATGACAGACATCAGTCTGTATAATTGGGTTACAAGATTAGAACCTGCATATTCTAGGTTATTACCTACTTGGAAAATCTGAAGTGTGTCCAGAAGAGATGAGTTGATAAGAGTAGAGGTGGTGGCCATCATTCAACATGCCTTATACTTCTTAGGTTTCTTACAGTCCTTCATCTTTTTTTTCCCTGTCCCTTTACTTATCCTTTTCTTCTCTTTCATGTTTTATCTCTGCATTGACTAGTAGAGGTGAATTTAAGGGACCCATGGTGCTACAGAAGATCATGCTCCAGTTCACAAAGAGCATGACACAACCCCTAAGTGCTTATTTTGAGGTACAAGGGGGGAGTCATGCATTAAAGTAAGGGGATCCTGACATGTTCAGCTCCAACTAAACAATCCCAAATATCTGTCTTCACAAATATGAGAAAATTTTCTCCTTTTGAGATTGAGGTGTGAAGTTTCATTTCCAAACTAGCCTAGGATTGAAGCCCCTTAGTAAAACCTGTGCAGCCGACAAATTAGAACTTCATCATCATTTTGAAGAGTTTATACTTGAGAGGAGATTGAGAAAGCTTCAGATGTTGAACTTCCAAATTATCTGAAACTTTGGGCTAGAAGAATCAGTCTCCTTTCCTTGTTCCTACTACACAACCATCAAGGAAGAAAGAGCAGGAAGCCTTAAACTAAAGAGAAAAAACTGCACTCAGAATAAATACTTTAGTAAGCCAGATGCCAAGATACCAACAAAAATTTACCATCCACACCAAGAAACAAGAAGATATGGCCCAGTTAGAGGAAAAAGCCAAGCCTCCAGATGACATAAAGGAGTTGAGACAGCTAATCATAGATGTTCAAACAAATCTCCTTAATAAATTCAATGAGATGGCTAAAGAAATTAAGGATATTAAGAAGACATTGGATAAGCACAAAGAAGAATTTGAATGCATACATAGAAAAATAGCAGATCTTGTGGGAATGAAAGATATAATAAATGAAATTAAAGGTACACTGGAATTATATAATAGCAGATTTGAGGAGGCAGAAGAAAGGATTGGTGAGCCTGAAGAAATGGCCTCTAAAAGTGAACATACAAAATAAGAGATGAAGAAAAGTTTTATAAAAACTTGAACAAGTTCTCAGGGAACTAAACAACAGGAAGAGATTTGCAAACATACATGCCATGGGTGTCCCAGAAGGAGAAGAGAAGGGAAAAGGGACAGAAGGAATATTTGTAGAAATAATGGTAGAAAATTTCCCAAGCCTATTGAAATTTCCCATAGATATCCATGTCCAAGAAGCATGGTGTACTCCCATGTGAAAAAATCTGACTAGACCAACTCCAAGACACATACTAATCAGAATGTCAAATGGTAAAGACAAAGAGAGAGTTCTGAGGGCAACAAGAGAAAAGCAATGCACAATGTATAAGGGATACCCAATAAGATTAAGTAACTGATTTCTCACCAGAAACCATGGAGGCAAGAAGACTGGTATGATATATTTAAGATACTGCAAGAGAAAATTTTCCAGCCAAGGATCTTATATCTGGCAAGATTGTCTTTCAAAAATGAAGACAAGTTTAGAATATTCACAGACAAACAGAAACTGAGAGAGTTTGTAACCAAGAGTACTGCTTTGCAGGAAAGACTAAAGGATGTGCTACAGGCTGAAAAGAAAAGACAGGAGAGAGAATCCTGGAAGAGAGTCTAGAAATGAAGATTATATCAATAAAAGTAACTAAAAGTTTCAAAAGAGTGGGAAAATAAAATATGACAGACAAAATCCAAATATTTAGGAATAAACTTTTCCAAAGATGTAAAGCAGTTGTATTCAGAAAACTACAACTCATTGTTACAAGAAATTTTTTAAAAAGTCCTAAATAATTGGAAGAACATTGCATGCTCAGATTGGAAGACTAAATATCATTAAGATGTCAATTCTAAACAAATTGATATACAGATTCAATGCAATCTCGATGGAAATTTCACCAGCATTTTTTAAATAAATGGAAAACATGATTATCAAATTTATTTGGAAGAGTAAGGGGCCCTGAATAGCCAGAAACATCTTAAAAAGGAAAAATGTAGCTGGAGGACTCTCATTTCTGGACTTCAAATTATATTACCAAGCTACAGTGGTAAAAAAAAAAAAAAAAGCATGCTACTGGCATAAAGACAGACACATAGATCAATACAACCAAATTGATGGTTCAGAAACAGACCCTCACATCTATGGTCAAGTGATTTTTGACTAGCCTGTCAAACCCACTCAGTTCAGGCAGAACAGCCCATTCAAAAAATGGTGTTGAGAAAACTGCATATCTATAGCAAAAGAAGGAAAGAGGGCCCCTATCTCATACCTTAAACAAAAATTAACTCAAAATGAAATTTAAAAACCTGAATATAAAAGCAAGAACCTTAAATAGAAGAAAATGTAGGAAAAGACCTTCAAGACCTGGCAGTAGGTGGTGGATTCTTAAAGGAGATAAGAGGAGGACTGAGATGGACTACTGATATGTAATACATGTAAAAGTTTTAATTAGCTTTACTGTAAAAGTGTGGAAATGGACAGAGTTGATGGTAACACATTATAGTGAGTAACAGCTGGTTTATAAATGGGGATGTGGCTGAAAATGGTAGTCTAGGGATGTAAATGCCAATTGACAGAAAGCTAAAGAATAATCTAGGGACTGAATTTGACTAAGGAAGGCTGCATTTAGAGCATAGTTCGATTAAAAACAATGAGTTTTTAATCCAATTGTGAAAATTCCTATTAGAGACATAGTGAAAATTCCTATTAGAGACATAAAGTAAGATATGAAGAATCCTAATCAGTCTCCAAATCAGGTGAAAGGTCTGGGTGGAAACATAAATTGAGTGTCAGTAACATAGGGATGATATTTAAAGTCATAAAATCCTTGATTTGAGTTTGAGAATTTTAACTTAACAGTTGGAATGGAATTGCATCTCTATACTTTGCTGTCATAAACACATGAGTGTCAAGAGGAATGTCATCTAACCTTGATTAATGGGAGATAAAAGCATTCCTGGTCATCAAAGTCCTTCCACAAATGTTTATTCCTAAGAGTTTCATAAAATACAGTGTGAAATTATTTTTCCCCTGTATTATCTCCTTTCCATTACTATTTCTCTGTTCCACATTTCTCTTTTCTCCAATCCACAAAATTCTATACAGCAATGCTAAAATACATCAAAAGGTAGTAATGCGAGCCAAACCTGTGGCAAATAAAGGTGCTTGTTGATATTGTGAACAACAAAACAGGAAAAATTTGCCACATTATCAATAAGAATTTCAGTTTGAGAGAGTTTCCAGGAAAGAGTATGGGCTTCATGTAAATCTTCAAAAATATTTCATAACTTTATTTCAAATTCAAAAGACAAAATAACAGGCAAAAAGCCACTTAACAAGTTATGGAAACATTACACCAAAAAAGTTATGTCTAGGCACTTTTATCCATCAACTCCTTAAAACAAAATCAATTTTTCCTCTAGGGTTCAGAAAGACACACAGATGAACACAGAGTCATTAAACAACATAATCAAGGTCTTCTTGTTAATGGAATAATTGAAGAAGAGAAGAAATGCTTGATCATGTTCATGTCTCATAAAACTAAACCCCATATTATTTTTTATCTCTAGTATTAATATATTACCTTGTTTGCTTTTGTGACAAATCTATTACAATGTCATTAACTATAGTCTATAAGTTACATTAGTCATATTTTTTCCAGAATCACCATTCTTAACACCTTGTAGTAGAACATTCCTGTATTTTTATTATTAACTAAAATCCTCATCTACCACACAAATCACTATTATACATTCCCTATATTATGTTCAGCTGTCCACCAACTAATATTAACTTCTCTAAAATTCCAAAATTTTATTATCAGGATTTGAAGATCCATCTGCGGTGTTCTACCCAAGGAATAATGCTCATTCAAAACTTTCAAAGTGGCATTAGATGGCTTTAACCCCCATAATTTAAAGTTCAGTCCTCAGAGTCTCAGGAAATCAGTCTTCATCATTTTGTTTCTCAGAGTTGAACATTTATTTCACACTCCTTCATGGTCTGCCTGTTAATGCCAAAATTCATTAGTTAACAATACCTGAACCAAAATGTAAATTCAATGATCTCTCATAAAAAATACAAATTTAAAATACAAAATACTTATTCTGGTTATTAGACAATAACTTTCTATCCAGAGAGGTTTGACTCTATAAGAACCCCAATTACCATATGAAATTTTCTAGATAATGGTAGAATTTGACTAAGCAATATTGGCTACGGCCTCAAGTAACTTTAGCACAAAACTTCCTTCCTTACATAGACGTGTACCTGTCAGGCAGACTATTCTGGGTTTTGTGAAAAACAACTAGTGAACTGTGTCCTTGCATAAATGTTATGTCCATATCTAGTGAGAAATTTTGCCTCCTTAACTTCCTCTGCTCTGTGATCACTTCCCTTATCTTCTTTCTTTGGATGGATTATAATGGTATATTTTATTGTACTCTAAAGTCTTTTTTTTTTTTGGTCAAATGTTACATGTTTCATTATATAATGTCTCATCATGAAATGTCAATCTTTATAATATAAATCTGACAATATTATAAAATTGTCATCAATTCACCAATCAAAAATTTTGGGCAGTGTCCATTGACAAATTATTTTTAAAAAGTCTATAAAACTTAATAATATGAATAATGACCAAGATGATGAACAAAATATATTAAACTACTTTGAGAAATATGACTTAATTACATAAACAGGTTTATTTTAAATAGAATTGTCCTTTAAAAATTATGAGTTTTCTCCCTATGCAATTTCAAGAGGAAAATGAAGGGACATATTACACACATGAAAAAGGTGACTAAGTTTCAAATAGTGGCTTATTTATCTTATATTTATGGCCCCTTTAGTTCACGAGTTTCTGGGAGTAACTTGGAGCTGAATTTGAGCTAGAAGATATGATCCAGATTCAATATTTTCAGAAATGAATTGTTAACAAAATGGATCAGTCATCAATCAGGGAGAAATTATTAGAGTTGAATAAGAAACATGGAGAAGATAAACCTAAACCAGAAATGCACAAGGAGGGAAGTAAAGATCTAGATGTAACAGGTATGACTGAGAAACTTCAATTCAGGGCATAGGAGAGAGGAGAAGTTTTGGGTTCCCAATCTTTTAGCACTTGAGGTACTGTTATCTTTATAACTTTATCTCAAAATTAACTGGATTTCTGTGCTGTGTACTTATTTTGCCTACTTCCCCAACAATCCTACTGAGAGAGGATTATATGGTCTACATCAGGATAAGCATATTTTCTCTTCTTTATCAATCAATTTTATTAAAACACAGAATATGCAGGTGTAGTCTTCTTTTCTGCTGCCTCTAGTCATATTTTCTTGCACCACAACTTTTTCATGGCATTTTAATTTTTACATTTCTCAAAGTGTAAATCAGAGGGTGTCAACATAGTGCAAAACATGGCCACCACCTTGTCCACTGGAAATATGGTTCGAGGGAAAGTGTATATGAATATACAAGGAGCAAAAGTTAAGATGACCACAATAATGGGAGGTACAGGTAGAGAGGGCTTTCTTTCTTCCTTCTGCACTCTGGTTACTCAGAGAATGTAAAATTAAAATATAAGAGATGAGCAGGATTATGAAACTCACCAGGAATATGGCCCCACTGTTAAAAACTATGAGTATTTTTATGAAATAAGTATCCATGCAGGCAAGTTTCAACAGTGGTTGCATATTACAGAGATAGTGATCAATAACATTAGAGCCTCAGAAGGGTAATTTCAAAGCCAAGATAATCTGTGCTGAAGAATGGATACAAGATTTCACCCAGGCTAGTTTCACCCATGTACCACAGAAATGTATACTCATGATGGTTGTGTATCACAGAGGTTTACAAATAGCCACATAGTGATCAAAGAACATGAGAATGAGAACTAAAATTTCCATGCACCCAAAGATGTGAATTACAAAGATCTGGACCATGCACTCATCACAGGAGATAATTTTCTTCTCTGTCAGTGCAACTATAAAGAACCTGGGTGCTGTGGTATCAACAAAAGGGTAAGTAGAAAAGGAAGAAGTCCATGGGGCTCCCAAGCATCCAGCTGTATTTGATGGTCATCACAATAAGTAAATTTGCCAACACAGTTGCATGGTAGAAAATCAAGAAGACCACAAATACTACTTCCTCCTTATGAACATCCTGAGTTAACCCAAGCAGAATGAAATCCTTCACACTGCTATTCATGCCCATGGGTGGTGTAGATAAAGAAAGGATGCAGCTCAGAAATAGCTCATCTGCAAAAAAAAAAAAATTTTTGAGATAGTTGTAATTTGGGAAAAGCAGCGTACTTGCACTCTTTACATCTCCAACTTTTTGCTCATGGTAGTCATAATTTTACCTTGAATATAGGTCAGGATAGTAATTTTGAGATGACAGTGAGATGTTTAAATATATCACTGGGGCTGGCATTATAAACGGAAATTACATGCATGTGAAATCTTCTATTTTGCATGATAATGAGTTTCACTTCTTACTGATCCATCCTGGTTTTCCACTTCTTAGATCTCTATAACCTGAATTATGTCTTTACCCACAAATTATTCCTCTTAATCTATCTGCCACAGATTTTGTTTTCTTTCAATGTTTTTTTCTATTTAAACAAAGTTGTAAAAATGTATAGTTGAATTTCCTCAAACAAATATTTCTCATTGTTTTAATCTATTTCTTATACTTTATAGATGCATGTCTATATAAATGCAACCATCCTTTATTTTATATATACAAATTAATTTTCATTTTATATGATAAAAACCCTTTTTGCATGTAACTAAAGAAAATCAATTACACAATTATCCATTTTAGCAGTTGTAAATTAACATTCCTTCTTTTCATAAAATCATTTTACCATTTATTATTATTCATTTAACTTATTTTCAAATTTTCACTTATAAATATTTTGAAATGAATCTTCTCATTTACATAATTTACCTTACTTTAAAAAATTTCAGCAAAATAAATTTCCATGGAATTAATAAGGCAAAATATATGAATAATTGCCATAATAATTAAAAACTATTGACAGCCTTTTAATTTGCTTTTATCCCTATTTATTAGAAATATTTTAATTATATGAATTAATATATTTCCATAGCAAATATAAAAATTTACAGTAAGCCACCAGATGAAAAATAAATGTATCTGTCCAAAATTCATAATTTCTTAATCATATTCTTCAGTGCTACTGCTAGTTGACAACAGGGGGCTCCAGAATTTTAGTGTTGTATAGATGTATAAAATGCATTATTTTTTAATTGTTGCTAAAATTATAGGAATATAGTAGATTTCTAATAAAATTCAAACTTGAAACATCACCTCTTTCTTTTTTGTATAATTAAAATGATCATATTCAATTTTTTGAACTGATAATAGTATATTTGCCTGTTTTTATTTCTAATATTTTGTCTTTTTTGAATTAGATATACATTTTGTCAGTTATCTTTTGTATCATAGATTTAAGCTCTTACCCCCTTGAATTCTTCAATTTTTATACAATCAAATTACCAAGAAAAAATTTCCCTTTGCTGGTTAGATTACAATTAAGGAGGTTAAAAACTTCATTCTTTTCCTTTATACTTTCTATGTTTTTGACATTAACCTTAAATGATCTGGGCTATATTTTAGCATGAATTTTTAAGATACTCTCCCTTTTTAGCTAACCTCCAAACTATCAATGAATCAATAACACCATCAATTCAGTTATCATATATATACTAAGAATCTAATCACATCTGCAGTAGCTATGGTGAAAAGCTGTTCTCAAGTGTCTTACAATCAAAGTGGAGGGATGAAAAACCTCTAGTAAAGTAGGTAATTGAACAAGAATTACACTTGACTATGTGAGATCATAGAAAATTATTTGTTTTCAAAAAGAAGTGAGATTCTGAAAGAAATAATTGAAAAGACAGAGAATGAAAAATGAGCAGAAGTGAAATTACAGTTTTAAGTGTGTAAACTGAAGTTTACAACTAGATTTCTTGGAACTCAGGTACACAATAAGCTTAAATTTTATTTTCCTGAAGAGAATATCATTAAATCAAATCGTCCATTTACTCTAATAAAGCTATATAATCTATACAAATATGAAGATAATTTTCCGGTTCAGCTAAAAGAAATGGCAGATGGGTTTAATCACACCAGTTTTTATTTTAACTAAAATCTCTTTCAATTATCTTTGATAAATATAAAAGAGAAAATGAATTAATTATAGCTTCATTTCAATATATATTTTACATTGCTAGTAAGGAAAAACAAAAACAGGGTTGTCCTTGGCTGTGGAGAGAGGCAAACTGAGGGAAGAAAAGTGAGGAAAAGATTGTAAGAAGGGAAGAAGCATACATTATTTCAGTTAAATATAGATAAGATATCCATTAAAATTACATGATCATTTAATCAGAATTTTAAGAGATAAATTTGTGGGCAAATAATGGACAGCCATGAAACCATGTCACGCAAAACTATTTAGACTTGCTTTAAATAAGCAAAGGGAAGGTTTAAGTGTATGAAGATAGGAAAGCAGCACTTGAACAACTTGGATGCCTTGGCCCAGACTGTCACCTCAGGGTTTTATTTCTGAATTCACGCATGATTTCTGAGCATTCCTGGACTATCCAACCTCTCTGATTTGGAGGGCATCCCAGTATTAGAGAGGGCCGTTTTCTCTTCTTTAAAATCCTTTAGTTTTACTAGTTGAAATTTTAACAAGTTTAAATTACATCTGGCCCCAAAATCTGTTTCTAATTTCAGTCTGTTGTTTTCCTCCCAAATAAAATTCTATTCTATCTACTGTGAGCTAATTTAAATATGTGCTGATTTGAACAAGAAAATCTTCAATTATATATGTTCTTGTACATGTGGATTTATCATTTAGACAGGTTTTCATTTTTGTTATTTTATTTAGTATACATGTTTTCCTGTGATAGACTTGTGGCCATATGCCTTGTACTCTATAACATACAAAGTTTGACTTGTAATACAGGCAGTTGCACCTAATACAGTTAGGCTAGAATTAAGACAGTAGGTCACTAACTTGCCACTCCAGCTATCATTGAAACTACATGCTATAGGAAACATCAAATCTCATCCATCCATGTAATTTGAACCAAAAAAAAAAATGAGATTTTGAGGGGCAGCATTGAAGGATGCCAACTGGCATCTAATGTTCTTATCCTTATCCCAACACCAATTTTGGTAAACTTCATGGTGGGACAAATATCAAAGCAGATAACTAGATATGTAATGAATAATTATGAAGGGAGGAAAGGGAAGGGAATCAATGAAGTCAGAGTAGGAAAGAGTAGAGTGATGTCAGCAGACACCAGGCAAGGTAAAAGAGTCAGGGAATAGGACACAGAAAAACATACAGAGGGAAGGTTGAAAAGAGTGTCCACGGGTCTTTTGCAGAAGAATTCATCACAAGGTGCTGGTTCTTTCCTCCTGACGCTCTGCACTATCACTTACCACCCAAATAAGAGAAGGTATGTGGTTATGGGTCATGAACAATGGTCACCATGGGTCTTGAAAGCCCAGGACAATGATTGGAATTGTAACTTTATTTAGACCCTGTGCCTGAAAGATTTTCACTAACCATAAACTCTTCAAAAGAGGGGACTCCCAAGAATAGAAACATCTGAAAGACTGGCCTCAAAATGCTGGTGCAGTTACTCTCCCCTTCTGTGAATAAAGAGGCTTTGTAAAAGTTTCATAGCACTGCAATCCTTCATTGTGGAAATATTCTCCAGGAGAACAATCTTTTTTTTTTTTTTTTATGAGGCAAACTGATTAAGGTGTCCATCAGATCAGTCTTCTATAAACAATGTGAAGAAAATACTTCAAACTGATTGAAAAACTTAACTCTAAGAGCAAATAAATGACTTCCAATAACATGGATGTTTCATATCTGAAACATTAATTTACTTAGAAGTTGAATCTTATAAAGCCTAGATAAATCATACAAATTAAACCTCATGGAGATTGATTTATGTTTTATTTCACAGAAGTTTAAGAGGAATGGGAAGTACAAGGAGAGAAGGGATTCTTGCTGTTGTCTGATCTTACAAGGTTCTTTCTGAAGCATTGGGTTAGACACAATGCCAGGCTCCATGGGATGGGAGAGACTGTTGTGCAAAACAGAGGAAATTTCTTGATTTGGTCCTGATAACTCTCTCATGGAAGAAAGTATGCCATCTGTGAGAGAAATTCCTCAAAGGCCAGCTGTTTTTCAAGTTTCTCCTTTAGAGAAACATGACTTATATGTTTCTCTTTTTACTGCATTGGATATTTATAGTAATTCCACAAAAGTTTGCAATGCCTAAGGCAAGCTTTCAGGCTCTGCAGCGTCAAGGAAATCCATACTCCCCACCCAGTCCCAATGAGCTACCCACTCAGAGAGTCAGAGGGCAAAAGCAAACTATGGGGACAATTATTTAAACTTAAGCTAACTTTGAATTGTGGGTGCAGAAAGACCATTCCTTTTTCTTTATGATTTGCTATCTCTTCTAGAATTAAGATTGTTTTTGAAACCATGTAAATGTGGATATAGTTGAAATGTACATAGTAGACATGCAACGTGGCCCCACAACTTACCGGCTATGAATACATAATTTTCTTAAACTTAATTTCAATTTCCTCTTTTGTAAAATGTAACTAGTAATACTAACAATATATTTATTGTAACACCATTAATTATAAATTCTACCATTTCTAGTCCCATCTATGCTGTTTAAACAATGTAGGAAGAAAGAGCTGAATTCTTTCTTCAAAGGTAAAATAATTATTAAATATTTTTATTTTGTAATTTCTTTTTATTTTAAATATATGTCTGAGAGTATATACTATTCCACTCACAGGGTTAAAAGTTGGATTTTTGCCTTTGAATGTAGTTGCAACCAACTAAACATTGAACAGATTACATTAGACAATAAATTTTCTATTTTGAAAGCCATATTACCACTTAGAACTCTTATCCAAGCACTACCTGCTTGGAAATCCATATAAGCTAGGAACCTTCAATGAGGATAAAGAGTATGGTTGGGATGAGAGTGTTAGAGAGCAGTGGGAGAAAAAATGGAGATTGCTGAAGGGCATGAATAGATTGTACCATTCCTTATACTTTTACTGAAGGACCTACTGGCAACCAGCAGACCAAAATGTCACAAGAGACTTCTTGGAGAAAATTATATACCAAACACATGCCTTTTATTTTAAAAATGGAATGCAAGAATATTGGGAAGGCTATTATTAAGCCTCTTAAAATTTGTGTCCTCATGTTTCCCATCAGTTAAATGGTAATAAAATGGTTTAGGTTTAAAAAGTTATTATAATGACTAAAAACTATAATATATAAAAGAATTCTTGGCTGAAGAAAGTGTAGAAAAATTTTTCCATGCTTTTTTTTAATCCTCCATAACTATGTGCATTTGATGCAAAGAGTAGGAATATACCTTACCCAAAGTCACATAATTAATTAGTAACTGATCTGAGTTGATAACCCAAATCTCTTTATAATGAGTCTATAGATTTTCCTTTTAATAAAATTGTATAGTAATATAATAAACTCCCTTGGCCTGAAAAATAAGAACACCCAATGAAAAAGCCCCTATATCAAGCTTCCCAGTTGAAAGTTCCTAAAGTAATCTCCAGCTCTGTGGGATGATCAGGCTCACTAGATCTGATGGCAAAATATTTATGAGGATATTTCCAAGATCATGGAACTCTCCAAAGTTCAGATGTGGAAGCAATGATTCCTGGATTCTTTGGTTTGCTTTAAGCACTAAGATGAACTGACCATAAATACTCATTAATTATTCATTGTAGATTAATGACTGGATTATCTAAATTGAATCCCAGTTTCGCTAAAGCAATGTTGGGGTTTTATTAAATGCAAGTTGCTGTGGCCATTCAATCATAGCATCTCTCGAAATGGGGATGTACAATAACTGAGGTTTGTACTCTTTTGGGTTTCATCAATGTCTTTCTTACATCCAACTTTAGGATGAACCAAAGCCCTATATTAGACTCCATCCATATAAATGTTTACCTTGCAAAAATGAGGTTTCCAGTGAATGTTCAGAAATTACGGCCAGATTGAAACAGGTAAGGTGGTTAGTGTTGTGTGTATATAAATGTTCATGGACCAAACTATATGATAACCATAATAAAATGAAAGATTCAGGTGAGGAGAACTTTTGGACTACATATTGCATTGTTGTTTCTTAGAGAATATTCAAAAAATTATAAAGCACACCATGCATATGGTCCCATTACTGAACACATCTAGTAAATTTATCACACAAGTGTCTGTACAGTCATGTTTCCATAAGGGCTGTAAGTCATAGAAAGAGTGATCAATCACATTGGGGCCGGGGAAGAGCAATGTTAAAGCCAGGGATAGATGCACTGAAGAATGGATACAAGATCTTATTGAAGCCAGAATCAGCAAAGCACCACAGACACCTCATCATATGATGGCCATGAATTTCAAGGACCTACACATGGCCATAAAGAAGCCATGAGCCTGAGCACAAAGATCTCCATGGACCCCAAAAATGAGCATGACCTGAGTCATGCAATTATTGTAGGAAATGGTATTCTTCTGAGCAGGGAACATCAACCTGAGAATCATGGTTGTAGAGAAGCAGGCATCAGCACAGGACAGGTAGAATAGAAAGAATTTTTTGGGATTCTCATAGGTTTATCTTTCCTTAATAGTCACTGCTATTAGAACATTCCCCAAGAGAGTTGCTAAGAAAAAAATCAGGAAGACCCCAAAGATTGCTTTCTGCTTCCCAGCATCTTGTGTTCAACCCCATCAAAATGAATCTATTCATAGTATTGTTTCTTAATTGACACGGCAGCTCTAGGTAGAATGCAGTTGACAGAGGTTTAATTGGTAGTGAGAAGAAAAAAAGTGACATTGTGGGATGATCAGTAGACAGAATTCTGAATTCCTTGGTTCTGCTCTATACTTCTGTTACTTTAAACTGCCTTTGGTGTGTACCAGAATCTGCTGGGAATCTTTGTAAATCTGCAGCTGCCCACTTCTCTCCTAGATTTATCTATTGATGAGGAAACTTGAATTGGACCAAAGTATTTCCATTTTGGAAAAAAAAAAGAAAATCTCTTTCAGAAAGTTTGTGTCCTACAAAGACTGAAATTGCAGGGCTTGTTCGAAGACCTTGACCACGTCATTTAAATGCATTGAAACATGATTTTCATGTGAAAAATTTAGTGCATATATCCACTCTACCTTATCATTAGTTGTTATAAGAATTGAAAAATATATTTTATTCCCATAGTACACACAGACATATACATATGTATTTAAATCACTTGCTATAAAATCTGAAAAAGCATTATTCCAATATAAATAAGCACTAATACTTTAAAGAAGTCCTTCTGAAGAAATTATGCTCATTTGCCAGTTTCAGTGCTGGCCATGACAAATATTTAAACAAACAAAAAAGAAAGCAAAACACCAAAAACCCTGTGTAACATTTTGAGGGCAGCATAATGGTGAGTACCTATTCTTTGCTTACTCTAGAATTCACTCCTTTGCTCAGCTTAAAAATAAAATGTTCTGCTTTTCTGCCTATAAAAGCTGGTACAAAATTTGTCTTTTTCTTATATCATGTTTTACACATATATATCCTTCTATACCCTGAATTTCCTAGGGGATTTCTTCATTTTTAATTTGTTTATCAGAGAAGTTTTGATCTTACAAAGCAATCACAGGATTTGTGCATACACCGCACCACCAACACTTTGCATTGGTGAGGAAAGTTTGTTACTATTGATGATAGCACTTTTTAAATAAGTTGCACTATTTTTTAACAGTAATTACCTTTGTTACACTTGAAAGATTATTAGAATAGTTCTATCAACCATTGTTTACATTGAGTGAGTTTTTTCCCATATACCACCCTATTATTTCCACTTTGTATTAGTATCATATATTTGCTATAATTTATGAAAGAACATTCTTATGCATGTACTATTAACTATAGTCCATCATGTAAAAAAGGGTTTATTGTGATGTATAGTCTTATGTTTTATCTTTTAATTTTTATGGTAGTAATATGTACATCCTAAAATTTCCTCTTTTAACCACATTCACCTATACAGTTTGGTGCTGTTGATTACACTCACAGTACTGTTATACCATTGCCACCATCCATTCCAAACCTTTTCCAGCAGCCTAAATAGAAATTTCATACAAGGTAAGCTTCAATACCCCATTATCTCACCCCAATCTATCTCCTAGTAAACTATATTCTAGATTTTAACTCAATCATTTTGCTTATTATAATTAGATCCTAACAGTGATATCATACAATATTTGTTCCTTTTTGGCCTGGCTTATTTCACTCAACATAATGTCTCAAGGTTCATCCATGTTGTCACATGGATCGGGACTTCATTCCTTTTTACAGCTGAATAATATTTCATCACATATATAAATAAATAAATAAATAAATA
>JAQZBX010007963.1:0-49193 GCA_029593785.1 Cabassous unicinctus | reverse complement strand
GTAAAAACACTTTAGAGAGAAAAATGCACTATAGAAGTCTACACAACTAAAAAAAATGGCCTCAGGGGTGACTAGGTCAAGGAGAGTATGTGGATTGGGAACAAGAAGCATTTTAGGTATGGGGATAGCATTAATGGCACAGAGATCATGGACAAACCACCATCCATGATTGTTTGGTTTTCACACAGGGAAGACTGGGGTGTTGCATGAACTGGTGCAAGGAATGATAAAACATTTAGTAAGTTTTGAATTATAGGTCTGGCTACTTCACTTGCCAATAGACTTATACAGTATTGTGGGAGAAAGGGGAGGGCTTTACTTGGATAATAATTGGGAGAGGGTGCTGACGATGTGGCGAATGTTGGTGGAATCAATATCCTATAAAGCAGAAGGAACAGAAGCAAGGGCTTTGGTAGGAGGCATTGGGGAGCCTAAAAGTGTGCTGATTAAAAGTAAAATGGCTTTTGGGATGAGTCCTCAACTGTTAGTCAAATCCTGCCTGTTGTATGAAAATAGATGCATGAAAGCTGGAAAGGTAGTCTCACCCTAAGACCCAGGTATTGGAGTGAGAAGAGAGGAGAAAGGGGTGAGTTCCAGTAAGACCTCCAAGTACAGAATGGGAGAAATTTAGAGAGGGGGATGGGAAAAGGATGGTTAGAGATCCCCACAACAGTAGAAAGTTCAGCACTCCAGGGAGGCTCTTGGGGCAATAAAGTGGGGTTTAGGATAGACAGACTAACCCCAAAGTCAATGAGGACAGAAAGGGAGCTACCAAAAATGGCCATTGGAATGAGCCCTAGAGGAGTGGATGAGATGATAGTAGCCACATGAATGTTAATTTTCCCAGAGTATCCTCATGATGAAAATTCAGAGTTGAATGGTAAGGGTGTTTGACTGATTTCAAGGAGGATTTTTGAAAAATCCCTCTTGAAGATATTTACGGAGACTTTCATTTTTCCATTGTCCAGGAGGTTTGCAGTAATGACAAGCTCCTGCTCTGGGGCTAGGAATGAGGCAGCCTTGAGGGTAATTAAAACAGGATCTGGGTAATGGGCGCGCCTGCTGAGACTAGAGTTAACTTAATTGCAGCTGCAGGATTTTAGTCTTGTTCTCTATTTGTTACAAATGGAACGAGTGCTGAAATTGGGCAATGATTGGAAAGAAGGCTTGAATATCAAGAATTTGCAAGTCAGCAAAAATTTGCATGACCAGAATAGAGAGTTCAGGAAGAAGGCCTTCTAAGAGGATGGAGTGTTACTTAATAAGAGCTCCTGAATGGCTATGATTGAGTACCAAGTTTGCATCATAAGCTTCAGTGAATCAAGTATAATATTCCTAGACAGATTACCAATCCTTTTGCTTTAGTGCGTGGACTTTTGAGAGGTCAACAGTTTGAGGGAAGGCACTGGGGATGATATCTAATTAAATTTTTGTGATAAGCTGAGCTGTTTCCCAATCATTCTTAGGGGTCCACTGTGGTTTAAGGTAGGATTGAATGTCAGATAAGCCCCCAGTAGTGAACCAGTGGGGGTAAACTATTTATCCTTGGCCAACAATGATTTCGGTGAATTGAAAGAAGTTGGGGTGTCTTACTTATACATGAGAAAAAGAATTTCAAACTACTGGTGGAAGTCAACTAGGTCTTCCTGGGGATTGGAGAGGCTCTTAGTGAAACTGGCCAGTTCACTTGAGTCCATGGAACATAAGTATAATGGGACATTTATTTAACTTTATTTTCTTTATACCAAAAAATGTAGGATTTAACTTTGAAAGGAAACTGAGGAACAGGAAAGTTAACCTCAAGGATAAAAAGATTGAAGGTAGTCAAGGTTAGAGAAGGGGTTGCTAAAGGAGTTTAGGAATTTTAGGCATGGAATCCAAGACACAGATTTTACCTTCAGTCTTTTCAGAGTGGTCTCAAGATTCTGCTTTAAAATATTCTACAAGGTCATGGGTTTCAGAATTAAGGACTTTTACAAGATCATGAGTGTTAGGGAAAAGCAGCACTCATGGGGATATGGAGACTAATAATTGCAGGCAGAAAGTTTTTTGAGAAGCTCTCCCATTGGAGGGATCTGAAGAAAAGATTTCAGCCCACCCATGGGAGGTGGTGGATATGACTTTATACAGTGTATCAATAGGTGGGGAAATGTTAGTCTGTGGGGAGGGATTTAGAGACTGAGTACAGCCTAGGGCCAATAAGGGGATGTAAAAGTGAATTCTTCCTATGTATGGCTATAGGGTAGTGTGCTAGGAAGTAGGGTGTTCTTGGAATGTGAGAAGGGTTTGTGGCACTTGGGCCTGAAAGGGGTGAAGGTCCTTATCTGCTCCACTCCCACTGTGATATGGCTCCTTGGTTCATTCTTGGGAGGAGATGGGCTGCCTCTATGTATGTAGGCTTTGGCTTGCTTAATCAGTCAGAATTGAGCCATGGCCTTATGACTGGTTAATCATTGCAAACCTTGTAAGGGTGGCACAGTTTGGAGACTGAGTATAGCCTGGAGCCAATAAGGGGCTGTAAAAGTGAATACTTCACATGTATGCTAGGGGGTAGTGGGTTAGGAGGTAAGGTATTCTTGGAATGTGGGAGGGTTTGGTGGTGCCTGGGCCCAGAAAGGGTGAAGGTCCTTATCTGCTCCACTCCCACTGTGATATGGCTTCTTTGTTCATTCTTGGGGGGAGATGGACTGCTTCCATGCACATAAACTGTGGCTTGCTCAATTGGTCAGAATTGAGTCATGGCCTTATAGCCTATTTATCATTGCAAACCTTGTAAGGGTGAACCTTTAACAATGAGCTTCAAGTATAAGGTCTTTCATTTTCTCTTTAATAGATTCTATTTGGCTTTGGCACTCATGCTCACAGGCTTCTAAAAGCCATTTATTAAATGCATCCCATTCAGGGAGTTTAGTGGAACCTTTTGATGAGCTCAAATTTTACCTAAGATAATTACATTTGTAATGATCAAAACAGCCTCACTGAGGCCAGGTAAATTTGGGGTCATCAGAGGTTAACTTTTTACATTTTGATTAGAAAAGAACAAGTATTGGGTCCAAGGTTAGAAAACATAAAATGAGCAGCTGTCCTTTGTGGAGGCCTTTCTTGAGAATTTACTGACTGACTGTTTCCCATAGCAACAGTAAAGAAACAGTAAAGAAATAGAAACAGAAAAGAATTCTTTTACCTAATACCAGAAAACCACGCCATGACAGAGGACCCAAACAAACAGTAGCTTGAGAAATGGATTTTGACCTCAATTGCAATGTGGAGGGATTTCAAAGATCTGATAGGAGTTAGCCAAGTATAGCAGGATATGAACTCAGAGAGGATGGAACACAAAGGATTCTTGAAGTTACCATGCTCTTTTCCAGGAGGCATCATGTTGGCATCCACCTTAAGATACCACTTCTGTACACAAAAATAGTAAAGTTTTAATTTTATTTCAAAGTTGAACAACTACAGACTAAATTAGCTAAAGAATCTTTAATGTGAAAATACAACTGGATATCTTAATATCTCTCTATATAATAAATCAACAGTGTGTTATGTCTGCTACTAAAGCAGAAAAATAATATTTCCTGTGTATTTTTCCCTGGAAAACTGACACCAAGAGTAATCTGTTGAATGTGCAATATTGCATTTTAAAATTGACATTGTTAAAGATCATTTGAAATAAATACCTGAAACTTGAAAACTTTGTTAAGAAATTCATACATGAATGTATAAAAAAATTGGGGTGACATAAACTGGCAAAGAGAGGGATGAAGAAAGAATTTGTAGTCACATACACTTGAAGAAGCATTGAAGGTTAAAAAAGAAAAGAAGATAATTGTTTCTGGGCAGAGAGACAGTTTTCCAGAAAACAAAGAATGCAGTTGCAAAGAGGAAGGTTTTAATCCAACCTAGCATTGAACTTTCTAAAAATGGAAACATTGCATTGAAGGAGAATGGGGACTGTTCTTCCCATTTGTCAGAAAGTTCACACTGTTGGTTATATAGAAGTTGAGGAAAGCTGTAATTTTACAAATTAGAGATTTTATTGCCACTTGATTTACAGTATAGGCTTGGTGATAATCACAGACCTGGACAGTGATAATATCTAGTCTCAAATAGTACTGATGTGGGAGAAAGTAATTTACAACCATCCGTACTCAACCAAATTTTCACTTCTTATAAAGTAAAAATTAAGATTATATGTATACATGTCAGGGTGGAATATATACATTGCTCTTTCTTAAAGTATTATGTAATACAAAGTAACTAATATTTAAAGACAAGTTTATCCAATAAATTTATGTGAAATTTATCCAAAAACATACTTTTTACCCTTATAGTCTCACAATTTGCAGGCAAAGTACCTCTATGCCTCTCAAAGACATAATGCTCCTCTGTTGGCTTACATGGGATGAAGACATTTTTCTGGGAACATATGAAAACCCATTTCTTTTGGGTGAAAGGGTATCTAGAGGATATACTGAATCTAAACAATGAAATACATTGTTCAGCAGTGCCTTGGTTTATAACTGAAAATCAAGAGGTATTTAAAATTCTGAGTCATAGATTTTTAATTAATTTTTAATGTAAACTTTAGATTACATAAATGTCACATAAAAAATATAGGGGATTCCGATATAACCTACCTCCTCGCTCTCCCATACTTTCCCACATTAACAATCTGTATCATTAGTGTGGTACATGAATTAAAATTGATCAAAGCCTATTGAAGCATTGCTACTAACCATAGAATATAGTTTCCATTGTAGTTTATACTCTGCCCCACACAATTTTATAGGTTATGATAAAATGAATAATGGACTGTACCCATCATTGCAATGTCATTCAGGTCAATTCCAATGTCCTGAAAATGCCCCCATAGTACATCTATTTGTCCCTCTCCCAAAGACATAGATTTTAGTAGAACATGTATTTTGGTGAATAATAGTTTGGGAGTGCTCACACACTTACCAATTGTTTTGAAATAATTTACATATACGTATATAAAATTGCATTTAACTTTGCATTATTGTATAACACATTTTCACATATTACTTTAATTTGCTTATTTGATCTTTAGAGCCCCCTGAAAGTTTTGTTATCTACATTTAAGATATAGAAAAAGTGAAACTCAAAGAGTTAAGGGAAAGGTAACAATTATTTCATGTCCAGGAAAAGAATTCAATTCATCTAGCTCTAGATTTTGTTTTGCTATATGCCTGATACAACACATCTAAAGTGAATGCCTGTATAAAGCCACCAAATTCTTCCAGAAGTTTTCTGATTATTTGCAATTGTACTAAACTACAGCAAAGCAATCTGTGCAGAGCAGAAATTCTAAAAGCATAGGTTCATCTCATTATGATTCCACGATAAAACAGCATGTAATAAATTTAAGGAAATATGTGAATTAGTTGCAGAGTTCTCATTAAGGATTGCTATTAATAGTTGACAAATTAGACCTTTTATGTGAGGCAAAGACCAAATGCAAAATGAGGAAGCCTAAAGGTTTTTCCTTTGTTATGCCTTTTACCAGAGGGCCAGGTAAAAGAAACTAAAGGTAGCAGAAAGCTAAATATCCCATGTTTTAGAGAAAATGGAGAACACTGAAAGCTATTTGCCTTCATAAAGCAACACAAAGATTCCCTGTGCTACTGGAATCTTATGGTATAAGAAAGTTAAGCCTGACATGTGGGAGATATGGAAGATGAAATATGACTAATATTCAAGCTATTTCACAAAGGGGGCAGCATTTTTCCTTCAGATATATATTTTACTGGACTCTGCTACTGGGAACTGGAAAGGCAAAACAAAAGCAAAACAAACAAAAACAAACAGGGCAGATCTTAAATAATAAAGAAATATGACATGGTATTGAGTGAATCAATGTCTGGCATCAGAGATTAGGAAGTAAGTACAAAGACAAGATAAAAATGAAAACATGATTCCACTAAAAAAATCAGCAGTCCTTACTATGTACTAAAAATCATTAAAATAATTATGTATAATTATAAATCCAATAGATTCATATTGTTGGTGAATTTTATTTTAGTATAGTAAATGTTTAGCTGCTGTTTTGAGTAGAAGCTAAGAGCACAGACTCTGAAGTGAAACTACCTGGTACAAACAACACTGCCATTTACTGACTAAATAATGGCAGGCACATTACTGTCAATTCTGCCATGGGTGAAAGAGGATTTTACATCAACTCACTTCTTAAGTTTAGTGTGAGGATCAATGAGTCAATAGACATAAAGCATTCAGCAGACAACTTGGTACAATGTAAATGCATGAAAAACATCTTTACTATTATTTAAATTAATACTTTTCCCCATGCAAATGTATCTTAGTATTTGTGGGAGCATAGACTAGCTTGATAAAGTTAACTCCCAAACATTTTGATAAAGTATGTCTCCCTTTGACATGATTAGCATTATATAAACATATATATACACTTAACTTTCAAAAAGTTTGTTGAGAATATATATATGTATATATATTTTTCTTTATCATAATTTGACTTTGTATACAATGCAATCACTTCCTTTTTTTAAACTGCTAAGCAGAATAAAAAATTCCAGTTTCAAAAATGAAAAGCAAAACATAGAGGTGGATTAGAACTGTATATATTTGTTCTTGGGTTATTTTCTTTTTTTTATTTTAAAGAAGTTTTCCATTATATAAATATTACATTAAAAATATAGGGGTTTCCTATATGCATAACCCCTCCACTTCCCACTCTTTCTCACATAGACAGCATCCCTCATAGTGTGGTACATTTGTTATGATTGATGAACACACATTGAAGCATTGCTACAAACTGTTGGCTACATTTTACATTAGAGTTGATCCAATTTTGTAGGTTATGACAAAATATATAATGACCTGTATCAGTCATTGCTATGTCATGCAGGACAATTACAATGTCCCCAAAATGCCCATATATTACACCTATTCTTCCCTTTCCTTCCCTTCAGAACCTCTGGTGGCCACTGCCTTTATATCAATGATAAAAGTTCTTCTATTGCTAGGATAATAATAAGTCTATAATGGACTAATAATAACACACACACAAAAACACAATAACAAAATACAAAAGTAATCCTAGAGCAGGAAATGCTTGCTGTATTTGATGTCACCTTCATATCTGTATTTGTAAGAGTAGTTTTCATTTTCTATTTTATTGTCTCCCATACAATATGTCTGCAATATAGATAAACTGACAGTATGTGATGATCATGTTGAAGTGATTTGTTGTCCAAATGGAAGATTGCCCATACTTTTGGCTAAACTGTACACAGACTACCCACAGCCAATACTAAAAATACTTTGTAGATGGCGGTAATCCTGAGCATAACAAAGATGCACTTAATAAGGTTGTCAATTTACATGAACCTAAGTAAGTTTGTGCTTACAGTCACTTGTGCATGTACATACATAAGCACATAACAATTCAGCTTATGTTTAGCTGTTGAATGGCTGAAATAACCCAGAGTGTTTTCAGTGGAGTGATAGGGAAGTCATGGTGTGAAACTTTAGACATCATTAATTGTATCATGCATACTATAGCATCTGCCAACATCATCTTGCTCAATGCATTTAAGGAAAAATTGATTTCATTTGATCAATTTTATTTAAAATACGTAAGAATAGGTTAATTGCTATATACTAGTGCCAAAGCATCAATAAAATATTTTAAACTATTCTCTTCTTCATTGAGTTCACTGACTACAAATTAACTTGTATATTGTTGTTTAAATTACCTGGGAATGTCATCATTTTATTTGGAAGATTCAGCACCCAAAGGGAATTAATGGAATGTCACAACACATCCTCTACAGATTTCATCGACATGGGTCTCTTCACCATAAAGGATACCTTGTGACTTTTTACCATAATCTCTGTCATCTTCATTGTGCTGATGGCCAATGAGGTCATGATCCTCCTGATCCTCATGGACCCATGCCTCCAAACCCCATGTGTTTCATCCTCAGCCACCTTTCCTTCGTAGACATAATGTATCTTTCCATCACTGGGCATTTAACTTTTCCTTATTTTCTGGGTCAGAGAACCATCTCCTTCATAGTGAGCACAGCTAAGTAATTCCTGTACCTCACTCTTGTGGAAGCCAAAATTTTCCTGCTGGGTCTTATGGCCAATGACCACTATGTGGCCATCTGCAACCCTCTGAGATACATGGTCCTCATGAGTCAACAGGTCTGTTGAATGGTCAAAGGAGGTTCCAGGTTTGGGGGCAATTTGGATGGTTTCCTCCTCACACCCATCAAAATGAGCTTTCCCCTTTGCAATTCCTGGGAGATTAGCCATTTCTTCTGTGAGGCACCTTCTGTCCTAAAGTTGGCATGTGCAGACACAGCCCTCTAAGAGCCTGTGATATATTTATGCTGTGTTTTGATGCTGTGGCTTCTTTTCTCTGTGGTGATTGCCTATTATGCCAGAATCCTGACCACAGTCCACTGCTGAGCTCAGTGGAAGGAAGAAAAAAAGCATTTTCCACCTGTTCCTCTCACATGGTGATGGTTACTTTGTTTCATAGGGCTGCCATGTACATGCATTAGGTGTTGCACTCCTACCATATGCCAGCCCAGGACAAAGTGTTCTTTGTATTCTACACCATCCTCATGCCCATGCTGGACCATCTCATCTATAGCCTGAGGAAGAGGGATATGACTGGAGCTCTGAAAAGGGCCCTGGAGAGGTTCAAGGCTTCTCAAAGTGTGTGGGGGAATGTCTTTTGAGTGTTGGCTTCTTCCCATGTGGGTCTTAGAAAGAAGTCTATGTCACCAGTGCAGCCTTGCTTCCATTGAAGAATTTAACTGGACAATTATATCCAAATTGCAGGACATTTTTTAATATTAAAAAATGAGTCTACTTGGTCCCTTTCCTTTTTTTAAATTTTATTTTTTCATGCTTTATTCACAAAAAATACTCAGTGGCTTTCAGAAACACAAATTTAAAAACAGTACTCTGGAGTATTACCTTATAAAGGTAAAATAAGTTGCATGCTATTTTTTATGCTGTGAAATATATCATGGAATGCAGAAAAGAAGGTAATACTTTTCAGATTTATGACACGGCTGTAAAAATTTAGCTCACCATGTAAGGGTAAGAGAAATATCATCTTTTCTATGGTTGGGATAATAATCTAATGTAACCTTTCAGGAAGAGAGTGAATGTAGCTATATATGCATTTCCATTTCTCAGGTATGTAAATAGATTTCTCAAACAGACACTGTGCACACTAAATTCATTATGTTTATTTTTTTTACTTTCAGTAAAAATACAGCATTTAACTTTTCCTTGTTTGCAATGCACTAGTGAAAATTATTTGTCAGATTAATGTTAATGGTTGAGAGAAAGGGACATTGCTCAGAGGAAATGACATGAGAAGACTTTGTGCCTAAAAGAAGGTATTCTAGGAGTTTGGAGAAATATACAGGGATATGAGTTGAGAAGATACAAAAATTGCTTTTCAAATATATCACAGGGTGGTCAAGATAAAGCACACAACAGTCACATAATAGGAGATATATCTGTGATGACACAGGAATTAAGACCAGAAGTCAGGTGATAAGTCACCCATGTGATTTATATATGGATCTCACTCAGGAATTAAGGGTGTATATATATTAAATTATTAACTCACCATGTAGAATCACCATTTCATAAACATAATTATGATAATAATCATAATCATATTGGTCAATCTCTGACTAAAATCCAACATTTTACATGATTTATTAGTCAGTGTTGCCTAGGGAAATAGAACTGACAGGAAATATCTGTAAATAGTAAGAAATTTTATAAAATTCTCTCACGTAACTGTGGGGATGCACAAATCCAAATTAAACAGGGCAGGCTGCAGCCCATAGGCTCTGATGAAGGTTCTTGATGATTTCCCAGGAGACACTGGCTGTCTGAAATAGAGATGGATTTCTCTCTCTGAAGGCTGAAGTCACTTCCCCTTTTAAATCTTTCTACTAATTGGATGAGATGTCCCTTACTGTTAACAGAAATCACCTTAATTGATTATAGATGTAACCAGCCATCCATGCAAACAACTCACTGATGATTAAAGTCCATCAAATGTCCTTGTATTGCCATTAACCCAGTGCTTGACTGACTGGATAATTGGGCACCATTACCTGAATGAGTTGACACATTAGCCTAACCATCACAGTCCACCACTTGTCAAAATGGCAGCCATATACATCACCTTAAACCATAGTTTCTAAATAAAAACAATACCAGGTATATGTATATATACATGTATGCCAGGATTTCTGCTTAAAAATATTCATCTGATTCATCTGTCCTGCATACAAACAGAAACATACTAATTCACTGCAGAGTAAGGTGCAAATCCTTGAATAATATTCACTCTTAAATTTGACCTCCTTAAATACTATGATGTGAAACTAATACAACTTATGTCATATGATAAGGGGAAAGGATAGGGAAGAAAACAAAGATATTCATTTCATATACATATACAAGCATACTCATAACAAAACAAGGAAGAAATATTTATGACCCATTACAGTCCAGTCCTTGTTTCTTTCACATGGTTGAAGTTCAAAGTTATCACTACATCCTTACAATACCCATTCCATGTATGCTTTACCTTCATCAAGTGCCTCAGCTGGCTGTGGTTCTTTGCCTGGTGGGGTGACCCAAATTTTACTCCTGAAGATTCTGGGCCATTGTTAGTCCTCCTTGGATTGGGTTTTTGCGATTTTCCATTTACTTTAATCACAGGGCACAGTAGTACTAAGAGACACCCTAAGGGATCTAATGTATTACAGGCAAACTCTTCTTTACCTCCATTGTGTAGGTGCAGTCTTATTTATGCTTGATAGTCAAGATCAGTCACCCAAGCTAGTACAGTAATTCCTTTCTTTACCTGTTGGTTCAGAGGCATGAGTAGCCCAAAGTGGCCAGGTGGCAGTCTTAAATTCCAGTTCAGTGGAATCTTTGTTGTGTTCCCTGGAGGAAGCATTCCTCCTTTAAGAACTAAGGCACATAAACCAGCAGAGCTTAAGGCTGCAGGATAGGAAGGAAAATTTTTCATAGTGAATCATTAGGGGTAATAGTGAGTGGTGCCACTTCCATTTCCACCTCTTCATTCCTGGACTTGTGAATCCTGTCTTTGGGAGAAACAACATCATAGAGTGAATGCTGATTTAGAGCACACACAGTCTTCTAGAGAACATTGCTTCAACTCTGCAAGGTATTGTCACCTAGTTGGCACCATATTTGAGTCTTACAAGGCCTTTCCACCATTCTATCAGTCCAGCTGCTTCAGGATGATGGGGAACATGGTAAGACCAGTGAATTCCATAAGCACATGCCCATTCCCACACATCAATTGTTATAAATTGGATTCCTTGATCAGAAGCATTGCTGCATGGTATTCCATGGGCATGGATAAGACATTTGGTAAGTCCAGTATTGGCAGTTTTAGAAGAAATGTTGCTTGCAAGAAAGGCAAATCCATATCCAGAGTATATGTGAGAACAAATCCAATGAGAACAAATCAATGTCCCTTCCATTGTGGAACTGATTCATTGTAATCAACATGCTACCAGGTAGCAGGCTGATAACCTTGGGGAGTGGTGCTATAATTGGGGGTTGAGTGTATGTCTCTGCTGCTCATATATGGGGCACTTAGAAGTGGTTGTAGGCAAGTCAGCCTTGGTGAGGGGAAATCCATGCTGCTGAACCAATGAATAACTTCTATCCCTACCACCCTAGCTACATTGTCCATGAGCCCATTGGGCAATGACAGGAGTGGCTACAGAAAGAGTATGAGTGCTAGCCACAGACTGGGTCATCCTATCCACTTGACTATAAAAAGTCTTCCTCTGCTGACATCACCCTCTGATGAGCATTCATGTGGTACACAAATATTTTCAGTATTTTGCCCACTCAGATAGTTTTATCCACATACCTCTTCCCCAGACCTCTTTGTCACCAATTTTCCAATCAAGTCCCTGATCATCCAGTGAAACCATTGGCAACAGCCCATTAATCAGTATACAAATGCACTTCCAGCACCTTTATTTCTCCTTGCAAGCGAAATGAACAACTAGGTGTACTGCTTGAAGTTCTGCCCACTGGGAGGATTTACTCTGACCACTGTCCTTCAGGGACATCCCAGAAAGGGGCTTCAGTGCTGCATCTGTCCACTTTCAGGTGGTACCTGCATATCATGCAGAACCATCTGTAAACCAGGCCCAAGTTTTCTTTTCCTCAGTCAACTGATTTTAAGGAACTCCCCAAGTGGTCATAGCTGTGGGCTGGGAAAGAGAAGATTACATAGCAGGATTGGTTACCATGGGCAATTGGGCCATTTTCTCATGCCAATTACTTGGGTCTTCAGGACCCACTTGAACCCTACCTCATATATATCACTTCCACTTTATGATGGAATGCTGCTATATACACCCATCTTTACGGTTTTGTGGGATCAGATTATGCCCAGCTCATCATAGGCAACTCAAGTCTCATGGCAACTTCGTGGCCCATAGTTAAGAATTTTGCCTCTACTAAGGCCCAGTAGCAAGCCAAAAGCTCTTTCTCAAAAGGAGAGTATTTATTTGCAGAAGATTGCAGGGCTTTGCTCCAAAATCCTAAGTGTCTGCATTGTGATTCTCTTATAGGGGCCTGCCAAGGGCTACAGATGGCATCTCTATTTGCCACTGACACTACCAGCACCTTTGGATCTGCTAGATCATATGATGCAAGTGCCTTGAAGTTTGCACAGCAGACTGGACCTGTTACAGCCTCCTTTTGTTCTGGTCCCCACTCAAAACTAAGAGCTTTTCTGGTCACTCATTAAATGGGCTGGAGTAGCATACACAAATGAGGAACATGTTGTCTCCAAAATCTGAAGAGGGCAACTATGTGTTGTGGCTCTGTTTTGGTCATAGGAGGGACCAGATGCAACAGCTTATCGTATACATTAGAAGGGATAACGCAACATGCCCCACACCACTGGGCACCTAGAAATTTCACTGCGAGGGAAGTCTCCTGTATTTTGTTCATAAAGACCGTAAGTTGCCAGTAAAAGCAGCACTATACCAGAATCCCTTTCTAAACCAGCATGGTTAACAATAATTTAAATATCAATGAAAGTAACTGAAAGACCAGGCATATATTAAACTAAGCCCATATCAAAAGTATTCCAAACTCTACTACTCCAAAATTTATGTCAAAACTGCCCAAGACACTCAGTAATACCAATAAGAGGGGAAGGGTGCTTTTAAACAAAAATTGCATATATTTGTATGACAGCCTTACTGTTTGGAAAACGTGGGGGAAAAGTTGCAAACATTCTTTAAAAATATTAACAAGTACATAATATATGTGCCATAAAGAGTTCATTATCATAATAAGAGAAAATGCTGCCACTCCAGCATCTAAAGTTACTCTTCTGTGGTATTATGCTCATTTTCTTTTTTTAGCATCCTTTTAGCAGATGGATGACTTTGAACATTGAACATACCTGGCAAATTGAGTGTTTTTCTAGTGATTCTAGTGGAAGTGTCTTTCCATTAAAAAGTTATTCAAGCCTTGCATCGTGGCTATAACATGATATTAAGCACTATAAAATACTCTTTTGTTGACTCAAAGGATAAGGTAGAACACCAATAATATGCAAAAAACATGTTGAAAATTTTATAAAACTATCTAATGGCAATTTGAAATGGTATTCTGGAATATTTCAATAAATTCATATGAACAGACTCCTAATTTATGGTTACACAATTACTAATTGTTTTGCCCTTTTAAAATAAATTTATTGAATAGCTGAGAGAATTTTCAGATAAAAATTAATAGAATGTTGAATAAAATTAATAAATGTGAGTGATTAACATTACATATTATATTGTAATTGAGAAAATATTTATAAAATATTTACATCTTACCTTAACCTGAAAAGATAATTTTGAATAGAAATAATGCATAATATTTTAGAATTTTTGAAAGTCTAATAAAAGTGAAGGAATTCATATGAACAAATTGGGGAAAATCTATCTATCTATCATAATCTATGTAGCTATCTCTACCTATCTCTACCTATCTGGGGTTTTTTTTTTTGTTTTTTTTTTGCAGATTTCACACAATATATTGGCGCGTATGAAGAAGGTACACAACACTCATTATATTGTCAGTTCACAAAGTATTAAAGAAAGGACACTGCATAAGAGACCTTGATCTGCCCTGAATTCTTACAGAGCACAAATTCTGGCCCCTCTGGGCAGCAATGCAGATTCTCAGGGCTTCCCCTATTTCTTGGTCTATCACTGCCTCAGTGAAAGTTATGTTTGGCATCAAGTTCCATGTGAATGACCCTGGTGGGAACTCACCTCTGGAAGTCTCTTTGCCTTCTAGGTTTCTCTTGGTGCCATGGAAAATACACCTTGGGAAGGCTCTCTGAGTTTGCACAGGAGCAATCTAGAGATGCACATCACAAGGAGCTTGTGAATGGATCCCTCTCCATTTCTTCTTCCTTTTTTCTTCTTGGCTCCCTTATGGGTCCCTAGAAGGAGACACAAGGCTACAATTAAAATGCAACTTGGCACTGGCTTGCTCTTTCTCCTTGCTTTAACATTTACCCATCCTTCTGTCTCCCTGGATCACACCCCTCAAAAAAATACTTTAAATTGATATTTTCCAAGATTGGCTTTCTGGCATGCCGAGAAAAGATAGATCATATATGAAAGTAATTTAATAGCATTTTTCTCAAATTGGACCTCAATCTTAAAAATGTAGGAGAGACAAAAATAATATTTTCTCATTGATCAAAATTTTTATAAAGTAACATAAAAACATCTCAGCCAATCATATTTAAAAAACCTGAATTATTTTTCTATTCTCACTATAGAAAATGATACTGACTTATAAATGATAAAAGCACAAAATATGCAGTCATAAAGTGTTGAAAAATGGTTAAAATGATGTCTCAAGCAATTAAATTATAGCAAGATTGTGTTTGGTGTTTCTTGATTCCTTTTTAGTATATCAGCTTTTTTAAAAATTTATAATTTGTTGTGATTTCTCTTCTCACTCTCAGTCAATATTTATCTTTGTAACTAATTATGTAGCTATAATCTTATAGCCTTTTTCTTAAGAAAGGCTGTTAAAAATATTAAAGCTTCAGGTTCCAGAAAATATGTGTTCCACCCCCTACTCAGGTACACACCTGGGAGAAGAAAATGTGATAAAGAAAATGATAAAGAGTCAAGAAATAATGGAGATGGAGAGAACAGCTGAAAAAAGCCTGTGTTCTGAGGATCACTGCCCCTGCTCCTCCACAGGACAGTGTGGAGAATTGTGAGAATATTGGATAGAAAAGGAGGAAAGGGGATTTTATTGCTCTTTGAGTAAATCAATATTTTCAATTTGCTATTTCTTTTAGTTGTTTTACTATATATTTTGAAAGCATTGTAATGCTGAAAACTATTATGAGTTACATGTAAAACAAAAAGATTTTATACCAATTGAGTACTTAAGTGATGGAGCTGGTCCAAGAATGCAATATTTGAGCAAGACATTACTTCCTAAAGAGGGGTATTTTTTTTTTAATGCTTCAAGAGAGATGTATAAAGATTGACCATGTAAAAATGTACAACAAACAAAAAAACTTCAAGAGCAATATAAAAGAGAAAAAAATAAATAATTTAATTTCAGTTTAGGGAACCAGAGCCTGATTTATTTTGGAAAGTTTAATTATTATAATGCTTTGTAAATTAAAAGATTATTTTTTTCTGAATAATGAAAGTAACAATAAGGTGAAGGAGCCTGTCACCTTTAGGTGAACTGTATAATTATAGGCCAGGGACAAAGGGCCCCAGAGACTGATATTCTTATGTCATTTCTCCTTCCAATGAGAGGACTAGCACACTACCATGGTGCAAATGAGCTCTCTTATTTAAGTCCCTTGGTCTCTTCGTTCTTAGCAACCTACATAATGTAAGTGTTGTCACCTTCCTTTGAACCATCTTTGTATGGAATTTAAGAACTCACACTGGTCCGTCTCTTGACCTTTTAACTATTTGCCTATCTTCTATTTTAAAGGGTCACACAGAGGTCATTGACTGGCCCTTATCCTTATGCCAAAAATGTGTAATTTATGTCCATGACACTGCATTTTTCCATGCTTTGAATCATTCCTATTCCCTGCCTGTGAGTTCCTTCTTTTCTCTTTTCTCCTCTTTGTTTCTCTATGCTTCTCTCTGCTTTAGAAAGAAAAGCTCTAAATTTGGATGTTCTGATTTCATACCTCTCACCTGCTCAAACTTACTAGAAAAAAGAAATGCTGAGCAATTCTATTTAATACTTAAGTTCTGTAAGCTTTTTCCCTGAAAAATGGGTAATTGACCTTTAGATTCAGATAATCAAATTTGGAGAGGCAGCTGTGTGAGGTAAGTAACTTGGAGGACTTTACGTCACTCAATCAGAGGGTGTTTTAAATATCAGATTCATAAATATAGATATTTAAGATTTACTTATTGCAAAGTTGATTCAAACCAACGAAATGTTGGGGAATATTGAAATTGATATGTCTGAACATTGTTAATTATAGTTATTCATGAATCTTTACTACTCTTGTCAATTTTATATATTTTGGTTTCATTTCTTCTATCAGGTGATATGCTGGATTTGATTCTGTAATATATACATCAAGGAAATTCTCTACAATTTTTATTTTCAGTGTAAAGATTCAGCAAATGTCTCATTGTTTGAAAAGTATGTTCATTTATACTATCTAGAAATGTGTGTGGCTATGTCAATTTCTGTGTACTATTCCATCTCCTTACATACTTCTTAAAATCTCTAAAGTAGTTCGGTTAAAATAGTCTCCATATCCTGCCTCAAGTAATTGTTCTAACCTCACTTTCTTAATTAAGTTTTAGCCATGCAGCTAGGACAGAAAATGTGAGTGTCTTGCCAGGCATTCAGAAGCTTGTAAATGATGAAGATAGGATGTGAAATCAGGCTTTCTTATTCCCATCCTGGCATGATGATCACAAAACTATACACAAATGCCATAGATAGATATGTTTCAAGGGAGGCAGGAGACACGGGAAGACAGGGGAATTTCGGTTTCACCTCAGAGTCAGCTGAGAAGCAAAGGAATTTACCTTTGCTTTTACAAAAATTCCTCTACCATTTTATATGCTGGCCATTGTGGAAACTGCATGGACAAAAAACTGAACTTGAGTATCTCTGTTCTCTAACATCTGGGAGAAAATCTGTGCCCCATTAAGGAGTCTCTGGCATGATTGTGGTAACTTTAGCTGGGCAATTTTATAGACTTTGGATATGTTGAACCAAATATCAAAGTAGAGATATGAAAAAATAATAATAGGCAAGAGGGAGAAATTGGCCATCAGAGTAAATTCACCAACATATTCAGAGACCTAAACATCAGCAAAAACTTTACAAGCCATATTAGAAAACAGGAAGAGATGGTCCAGCTAAAGAAACAAATCAAATATCTTGAAAAGTTACAGGTTTTAAGGAAATTAATTAATGATAATCACACAGTTTTCATATGTTAATTTAAAGAATTGAAAGAAAATATGACAAAGGAGATACAAAATATTAAGAAGACCCAGGATGAACATAAAGAACAATATGATAGTCTACAAAGAAAGAAACAGACAGGGGAATGAAAGACATGATGGATGAACTGAATTGCTCAAATACAGAATTAGTGATTTTGAAGAGAGAACAATTGAACTGGAAAAGACAGGAGAACAGAAGAGAAAAGAGTGGAAAAATTGGAACAGGGTCTCCGGGAAGTGAATGACAATGTGAAATGCAAAATCACCTGTATTATCAGTGTCTCAGAGGAGTAAAAAATTGGAAAAAGGACAGAAAGAATATTTGGGGAAATAGTGACTGAAAACTTCTCAACACTTATAAAAGACAAACATCAATATCCAAGGAGGACAATGCACCCCAAACAGAATAAATCGGAATAGACCTATCTTGAGACATCTACTATTCAGAATGACAAATAGAGATACAGAGATGATTTTGAAAGCAGCAAGAGAAAAGCAAGGCATAATATACAGGGGAACCTCGATAAGATTAAGTGCAAACCTCTCATCAGAAATGGTGGAGGAAAGAAGAAAGTGGTATGATGTATTTAAGGTACAGAAAAAGAAAAAATTGCCAGCAAAGAATTCTGTATCCAGCAAAGCTATCCTTCAAAAATATTAGGGAGTTCAAAGTCTTCACAGACAAACAGAAACTGATAGAATGTTACAAAAAGACCAAAATTAAAAGAGATACTAAATGGGGGGAGCAGAGGTAGCTTAGTGGTTGAGTGCCTACTTCCCATATACAAGATCCCGGGTTCAATCCGCAGTACCTCCTAAAAAATAAAATGGATTATTTTGGTGGTGCAAGAGACATTGCTTGAAACATTGCCTATTTTGGGCCATTATTCCCTCCCTACCACACAAAGAGTTTGGTTGTACCCTGTCCACTTTTCTGAGGGGAATGGAAATGGGTATATTAGAAAAGATAGGTTAGAATTCCCAGGATTCTGGGGGGAGAGATGGGAGAGGGACCAGGTGAACATTGGATTTGTGGGTATGAGGTTAAAAGTGCAGGAGTGGGAATGCTCTTATGGCAATATGACAAGGTAGTGTCACTGGTTTAGGGAGTAGGTTGGGGGGGGCATTCAGGATGGAGCGCATCAGGAGTAGGCTTCTGGAAAGTGTGTGAGTGTTCATCCTGCCATAATGTGTTGTGTCAGGGAGTGGAGACCCACACAGTGAGTGGGAAGGAGATGGACCCCCATCTTTGGGATGACTGATTCACCCAAAAACAAGTGAATTGGGTGGCTGTCTTTTAGGAGCAAGGGTGGATCCAAATACGAGAGGACAATCAGTGTGTCAAGACCTCTTGCTGCATGTAACTATGAATCTTGTCATCCAATGAGTCAAGACAGGGGGGTGTCATGTGCTCCAGGGGGATGGGGAGGAAGGAGCAGAAAAGATCAAACAGGGGGTATTTAGTGTTCAAGGGAAATGTTTTTCATTACTTTACAATGATGGACACAGGACATGGTAAATATCATCAAAAATTCTTAAACTGTGCCATTTAAATTGTAAATTATACTGGAAACCATTGACAATGTTTAGTAGCTATGTTTCACTATCTGTATAAGAGTTCTAACAATGCTACCATCCACATACAAAAAGGTTTTAAAATGGGGTGAGGGAAGGGGGAGGAGGTTGGGTGTATGAGAGTCTCTAGTATTCTGTGTGTGACTTTGCTGTGACCTAAAACTTCTTTGAAAATTAAGTGAAAATTTGGGAGACACTGGGGAGTGAGAGGGGAAAGATGCCATGGTACAGACTGGACACACAAAAATGCAATGATAAAAGGAAAAATGTTTAAAAATTTTTTTAATGTTTTTGTTTTTTTCCCATTTTTTGAATATCCCAATCCTGTAATTTTATTTTATTTTTTTAGTGTTTTTCTTTCTAAGTTTCCATGTATTTTATGTCTTACATTTAAAATTATCATTATTATTTCATTTTCCTATTAATTGCATTTGGCTATTATATGGTCTTCATCTTCAAGGAAGGTTTAGATCACAGAAGGGTTACAATGGGGGCAGGAGAGGATCATTGGTGGGGAGTGTCTGGGATGGGGGTTTCATGGGAGGAAGGTCACCTGAATATACATGAAAGATACATAAAATTGTTCAAATGATCAAAGGGTTGGGCATGGTCACAGTTGGTGGAGAATCACCCAATAAATGAGAGACTACTGAATGCCCAGCCTGGAGAGCTCTGCCACATTATCCAAGGGAACAGCAACAGTGCTCCAAGTGCAAGGGCAGTGTCTGGCAAAGGAGGATGGTCCACTAATGGTTTCTTGTTATTGACGACTAACCTTACGAGTCTTTGCTCTTGTAATTGAAACTTAGCCTACTGTTATGGGGTGCCTAAGGGTTGCCACATGAGAGTCTCCTTGTTGCTCAAATGTGGCCTCTCTCTAAGCCAAACTCAGCATATGAATGCATTACCTTCCCCCCAGCGTGGGACATGACTCCCAGGGATAAGCCTCCCTGGCAATGAGGGGTTAATACCATTTGCCAACTGGCAATATGATTGGAAAAAGACCTTGAATAAAAGGGGGAAAAAGTAAAGACAAACGAGTTCATATGGCTAAGAAACTTCAAAGAGATTCAGGAGGTCATCCCAGATGTAAAGCTTACGCACACTTCAGTAGGATCTCATAGAACACCAAAGTGGATATCACCCCACACAGAGGCCTCCTGAGGGCTCTGGAGACAGCCAGGTCCTATATAAGGGGGAATAGCTCCAGAGATTGATGCCTTATCAGTGGGCTATACCTTGGAATCATGCTCCTGAGAGTGACAGAGTTGGACTTAAATAATTCCTCCCTGTGCACAGTCCATCAGTCCCTTCCATTCAAACCTATATGTGATGCGGAAGTTTGTAGGTGTACTGCCAGAGACTGGAGCCTTTGGCCTGTCCATGTTACAGCTGTGCCTGGAATCTCAGTGGTGCTAAAACTCCCACTCTACAGATCAGTGGACTCACCCAAGATACCTGGTGAGGAGATGATGATGGACAACCGCCATCCCAGGGAATGGAGAGAGTCTGCAGCTGCAGGCAGGATAATCCCATCCATCTTTTCCATGGGATATAAGTCCCCTCTCACTTGGAGGTGGAGTGGACATCACCATCCCAGACTCTTCAGGATTGGGGGAAGAGCTATGGACTAGAGTGGACTTACTGGTATTCTGTTGTAGACATATTGTGATTCAAGCAATGGAAGAAATTACAACATTGATGTGGAGTCAGTGGCCACTGGACACTTTCGGGACAGGGAGAGGGAAAAGCTGTTATGGTACAGGGGCTTTTTCGGGCCTTGGGAATTATCCTGAGTGACATTACAATGACAGATGAAGGCCATTTTACAACAGCATATAACATGCAGAGCTGTGTGGGAGAGAGTGTGGTCTACAATGTGAACTATGGTCCATGCTTGGTGGCAAAGCCCCAGGATGTGTATATCCATTGCAGATGATATGCCAAACTAATGAATGATGTTTATGCGGGAGGTGGTGGGAGGTGTGGGAGGTGGGGAACATGGGAATCCCTGTAATTTTTGTGTAACATTTATGTTATCTAAGCATCTTTTAAAATATTTTTTTTTAAAAGAGTTCTAAAAAAGATATTTTTCCTCAGAAATATAAAAAATTGTTTTCATAATTTTTAAATGAGACAAAATAAATATCCTTAGATGTAAAGAATGAAAAAGAGAGATACTAAATGGTGGGAGCAGATGTAGCTCAGTGGTTGAATGCCTGCTTCCTACATTCAAGATCCTGGTTTCAATCCCCAGTACCTCCTAAAAAATAAACTGGATTATTTTGGTGGTGCAAGAGACATTGCCTGAAATATTGCCTATTTAGGGCCATTATTCCCTCCGTACCACATAAAGAGTTTGGTTGTGCTCTGTCTGCCTTTCTGAAGGCATTGGAAATGGGTCTATTAATAGGTGGAAGCAGGTTGCTAGCAGTGGCAGTCACCTGAATCTCTTGGCTCTGGTTTAAAAGTTACCCATGTGCTTGTACACACACAAGGTGTTAGCATTATGAGTTGACTGGTCAACTTAAGCATGCTTCCAACAAAGGGGGTATTGGGAGTATTTTCTGGTGGGAGTAGAATGTCACTAAAGCAGGCTTTTAGATATATTTTTAAAAATTAAGGAAAATAAAAGATACTAAAGGGAGTGTTGCAGTCTGAAAGGAAAAAAAAAAAGGGCAAGAGGCTTGGAGAAGAGTGTATAAATGAAGCTTATTAGAAAGGGTAATTTAAAAAGTAAAATGATAGACAATAGTATGATACAACAACAAAAGGCCAAAGTCAAAATGGGTTAAGTAAGTAATGCATTTATAGTAATAGCATTGGATATTAATGGCTTGAACTTCACAATCAAAAAACATAGACAGATAGAATGGATTTAAAAAAATATATGAACCAGTTACATGTACTCACCTGAGAGGTAAGGCCACAACCAGGTTAAAAGTGAAAGTTTGGAAAAGTTTATTCCATGTACATAATAACCAAAAAACGCTGAAGTAGTGATACTATCTGACAAAATAGATTTTAATGTAACACTGTTATAAGGGATGAAGAAGGTCATTGTATATTAGTAAAAGGGGCAATTCAGCAAGAAGAAATAACTATATTAAATATTTATGCACCTAACCGCAGTGCCCAAAGTTACATGAGGCACATACTGGCAAAGCTGAAGGTAGAAATATACGTCTCTACAAAAACAAATGGAGATTTCAATACACCACTCTCAGTATTGGATAGAACATCTGGACAGAGGATAAATAAAGAAATAGAGTGTTTGAATAATATAATAAATGAACTAGACCTACCAGACATTTATAGAGGAGTTCACCCCAAAAGATCAGGATATACATTCTTTTCAAGTGTTCATGGATCCTACTCCAAGATAGACCATATGTTTCTTATAACACAAGTCTCAATAAATTTTAAAAGGTTGAAAATTTACAAAATACTTTCTTTGATCAGAACAGAATGAAGCTGTAAATCAACAATGAATAGAAAAGGGGAAAATTCATAAATATATGGATATTAAACAACACACACTTAAATAATCAGTGGGTGAAAGAAGAAATTGCATAAGAATTCAGCAAATATCTTGAGATGAATGAAAATCAGAACACAAAAAATCAAACCTATGAGACACTTAAAAGGCAGTGTTGAGTGGGAAATTTATAGTCCACAACGCTTACATTAAAAAAAGAGGAAAGAGATAAAATTGAAGGTCTAACTACACACCTAGAGAAACTAGAAAAAGAGCAAATATATCCCAAACTAAGCCAAAGCAAAGAAATAGTAAAGATCAGAACAGAAATAAATGAAATTGAGAACAAAAAAGCAATATAATATATCAATAAAACCAAAAGATGGTTCTTTGAGAAGATCAACAAAAATGACAATCACATAGCTAGACTGGCAAAGAAAAAGGAGAAAAGAATCAAATAAATAAAATCGGAAATGAGATGAGGGCATTTTTAAGTGAGATCATAAGAGAATACTATGAACAATTGTATGCCAAAAACTAGGAAACCTAGATGAGATGGACAAATTCATAGAAACACACTAATCAACTACATTGACCATAGAAGAAATAGAAGACCTCAATAAACCTATCAAAAATGAATAGATTGAAACTGTCAACAACGATCTCACAAAGATGAAAATCCCAGGACTATTTGGCTTCACAGGTAAATTCTACCAATTTTTCAAAGACGACCTAATACTGATCTTGCACAAGCTCTTCCAAAAACTTGAAAAGGAAAGAATTCTACAAGGAGAGGATGTGGCTCAAGCAGTTAAGCACCTGCTTCCCACATGGGAGGTCCCAGGTTCAGCCCCCAGAACCTCAAAAAAATTGTGACTAAACTCATTCTATGAAGCCAACATCACCCTAATACCAAAACCAGATAAAGACAATATCTTTAATGAGTGTAAATACAAAAATCCTCGGCAAAACACTTGCAAACAGAATTCACAAGCACATTAAAAGAATTGCACACCACGATCAAGTGGGTTTTATCCCAGGTATGCAAGGGTGGTTCAACAAAAGAAAATCAATTGGTGTAATAAACCACATTGAGAAATTAAAGAAGAAAAATCATATGATCCTCTCTATTGGTGTAGAAAAGGCATTTGACAAAATATAGCACCCTTCCTTGATTAAAAAAAAAATAACAACATTCCAAAAGATAGGAATAGAAGGAAGTTTTCTTAATATAGTAAAGTGAACTTATGAAAAACCTATACCTAGCATTGTACTTAATGGTGAAAAACTGTAAGTTTTCCCACTGAGGTCAGGAACAAGATATGGATGCCAATTGTCACCGTTTTTCACTATTGTGCTGGAAGTTCTACCTAGAGAAATTAGGCTAGACAAAGAAATATAAGGCACCCAAATAAGAAAGCAGGAAGTAAAACTTTCAGTGTTTACTGATGACATGATCTTACATCTAGAAAATCCTGAAAAACTGCCAACACAGTTCTTAGAATTAACAGATATGTTCAGCAAAGTGGGGGCATACAAGATTAATATACAAAAATCAATAGTGGCTCTATACACTACTGATGTGCAATCTGAGGAGGAAATAAGAAAAATATTCCATTTTTAATAGTGACTAAAACAATTAAATATGTAGGAATACACTTAACCCAGGACATAAAAGGTATGTATTTAGAAAACTACAAAATATTGTTAAAAGAATCCAAAGAAGACAAGTAAGTGGAAGGACATTCTGTGTTCATGGATTGGGAGACTGAATATAATTAAGATGTCAATTCTACCCAAATTTATTTACAGATTCTATGCAATCCTAATAAAAATCCCAAAAGCCTTTTTGCAAAAATTGAAAAGCCAATAATCAAATTCATTTGGAGGGGGTAAGCAAAACTGAATAACCAAAAATGTCTTTAAAAAGAAAAACAAAGTTGGAGGAGTATAATTTCCTGACTTTAAAGCTTATTACTTAGCTACAGTGGTAAAACCAGCATGGTACAGGCATAAGGACAGGCAGATTGACTAACGGAACAGAATTTAGAACTCAGAAATAAACCTCACATCTACAGTCAAGTGATTTTTGATAAGGCTGTAATGTCCACCCAGCTGGGCCAGAATAATCTATTCAATAAATGGTGCTGGGAGAACTGGATAGCCATATTAAAAAGAAAGAAAGAAGACCCCTATCTCACACCTCATACAAAAATTAACTCAAAATGTATCAAGGACCTAAATATAAAAATAACAACCATAACATTCCTAGAAGAAAATGTAGGAAATCATCTTCAAGATTTTGTGGTATGTGGTATTTTCTTAAACCTTACACACAAAGCATGAGCAGCAACAACAAATAATAGATAAATGGAAACTCCCCAAAATTTAACACTTTTTTCAAAGTGTTGTAAAGGCAACCAACTCAGTGGAAGAAAATATTTGGTAATCACTTACCTGATAAGGGTTAAATATCCATGATACATAAGGAGACTATGCAATTGAACAATAAATAAACTAGCCAATGAAAAATTGGGCAAAAGCCTTGAAAAGACAACTGTCCAAAGAAGAAATACAAATGGCAAAGAAAAAGATGAAAAAAATGTTCAACATCACTAATGATTAGAGAAATAAAAATCAAAATGACAATGAGATATCATTTCATACCTATTAGGCTGGTTGATATTAAAAAGTAAGAAAACTTTAAATGTTGGAGTGGATGTGGAGCGATAGGAATGATTATTCACTGTTGGTGGGAATGTAGAAGTGAACAGCCACTATGGAGGACTGTTTGGCAGTTTCTAAGGAAGCTAAATATAGACTTGCCAGGGGACCCGGTAGTACAGTTTCTAGGTATATACCCAGAAGAACTGAGAGTGATGGCACGAATAGACATCTGCATTCCAATGTTCATAGTAGCATTATTCACAATAGCCAAAAGTTGGAAATAACCCAGATGTCTATAAACTAATGAATGGATAAACAAATTGTAGAATATACACACCATGGAGTATTATGCAGTAGTAAGAAGAAATGAAGTTGTGAAGCATAGGAAAATATTGGTGAACATGGAAGACATTATGTTGAGTGAAGCAAGCCAGACAAAAAAGGACAAATACTGTATATTTGTGTGATTATAAACTAAATATATTATGTGAAATATAAGCATGCTATGTGAAATATGAATATGGGTAAAATTGCATGTATAAGACTGTTTTTCTTTGAAGCTGAAAAATTTGTAGGTTAATACTACAAAGTGTTAATATCAGACAAAAAACAACAACAACATTATACTAAGTGAAGGAGACCAGACACAGTGTACTACATATTTTATAATTCCGTTTCTATAAAATGTAAATATAAATCAATTTACAAAAAAGAAATTAAGTTACTGGATAGGTACGGCTGAGGAAGAAATGCTAAGAGGTGTGCAGTCTCTTTTTGGAGTAATGGAACTCCTCTAAAACTTTTGAAATCATGAATGTACAACATTTTGATTTTACTAACAGCCTTTGATTATAAACTTTGGATAGATGATATGTCATGTGAATACAGGTCAATATAACTGCTTAATAAACAAATAAATAATTATGCAAGAATAGCCAGAAATAGCAGTAATATACATCTAGGAAACAGAGATTGAGAGGTGAGGAATTTTCTTGTATGTTTGTCTGTTTTTTGCTTATTATTATTATTGAAATAATGAAAATGTTCTAATAATGTTTGAAGTGATGAAAGCACAACTGTGTGATTATACCAAATGCCTTTGATTGTACTTACTGGATGAATTGCATGCTGTATTAATATGCATCAATGCAGTTGACTTGTTTAAAGCACACACACATATAAAGTAGTGATTAAGACAAACATATCAATAAAAGCTGAAGCATTTCACCACATTATACCTGCCTTTCAAGCAATAGTAAAGGGAGTACTTCATACTGAGACAAAAGGAATCTATACAATGGTTCAAAGCAGCATAAAGAAATAAAAACCCGCAGTAAAGGTATTATTTTAAAAAGTCAATGGTAATCATAAGTCACAGTGAGGTAAACTAGGTTGTCTGCGGATAGCAAAACCAACTCCCTGGTGACTTTAGCCAGATCAAAATCTAATAATACAATTCAGTACTGAAACGATGAATATCTGGTTATAATTCCTGTGCATCTCTGTAGTGAGCCACATGACACTAGATGAAAGCATCTATTCAAATAGATTCAATGTCTAATAAATAACTTTTCTATTTATTGATGCCTCATGTAATTATTCTTTAGGAAGAATTTGTTATTGAATAGCATTCTAAATGGCTGGAAATATGTGATCTCTTCATCTGTATTATAAGGGGCATAAAATCCTTATTTAATTGTTTCATGATGATGAGAAATCATACAAGTAATATACCCATTACCATTGCTAGTGTAGGATTATTGTTGTTGCATACATTGATGTCCTTCCCATACATAGCCACCTTCTTTGTTTTCCTATCTAGGGAAATGAAAATAATTTTCCCTTATATTTAAATCTCTTAACATACCTATGCAAAATAATTTTCCTAAAATGTATGAATTCTATCTGTTTAACTCCATCACCTGTTTCTTTCTTTTTCCCTTCTTTTTGTCTCTCCTTACTTTATTCCATTACTTCTTTCTTCTCTTTCCTCTTTCTCATGTCTCTTTTTGTATTAGTCAGCATAAGTGGTGCTGATGCAAAGTACAAGAAATCTGTTGGCTTTTATAAAAGAGCATTTATTTGGGGTAGAATCTCACAGTTACTAGGCCATCAAGCATAAGTTACTACCCTCAATAAAGTCTGTTGCCATGTGTTGGAACAAGATGGCTGCCAACATCTGCAAGAGCCCAGCCTTCCTCTTCTTCGTAAGGCTCCATGGTCCCAGCTTCTTCCAATGTCAGCTGTAGGCTGGAGAAATCTGGTCTCTCTTCTGGG
This sequence comes from Cabassous unicinctus, assembly GCA_029593785.1. NCBI lineage: Eukaryota > Metazoa > Chordata > Mammalia > Cingulata > Chlamyphoridae > Cabassous > Cabassous unicinctus. Next base: position 21,605 of record JAQZBX010007963.1, on the reverse strand, counting down.
GCTCATTTCTCTCTGGGCTCAGCTGCTCTTCTTTCTCCACAAGGCAAGCTGAAAACTGTCAGGCAAACAGCTTGTGTCTCCTCGTGCGGCCTCTGCCATGTCTAATGGAGCCTTCTATCTTTCAGCACAAATCTGCTTCTCTGTGTATCAGCTTCACAGGCTCCAGGAGCAAAACTCCAAATTTCTCATCTGCTAAGTCATTTTCTCTATGATTCCCTACCCACCAAGAGGGCAGGGATTCAACATCCTACTGCCATGGTCCAAATCAAAACCTTAATCATTATTTAATCAAATAAAAGTGAAACCTCTGAATCCAATACAATATAATATGCCAGAGGAACAGAGCAGTTTAAAAACATAATCCAATATCTATTTTTGGAATTCATAAATACCAAACTACTACACAATTTTATACTAATTGATATAGTTGTGTTCATGTATCAACTGGTCCTGATAATGGTGTTCAGTTGTTTCATCAACTAAGCATCGGTCTGATGTTTCCTATGAGGATATTTTGTGTATTTAAATCACCAGTCATTTGATTACCCCTATGGCTGATTATAAGCCAGTAAGGAGATTGTCTTTAGCAATATGAGAGGTCTCACCACATCATTTAAAAGCCAAAAAGGAGAAGATGATGATTTCAACAGTTTGAAAGAAGAATTTCTCTAATCAGCCTGCTTCTTGCAAGGGATTCATCAAAACCTTCATTGGAGTTCCCAGCTTGCAGCCTGCTCTACAGAACATTTGCACTCACATATGTACATACATGTTCATTCTGTTTCTTTGGAGAAACCTATTGTACTGATTTTGAATTTCATTTCCATACCCATTTAATGAATAATTCTGAAAAGCACATAGACTCTTTGAGCGTCAAAACACATTTTTAAATACATATTTACCCCCCAAAATCAGCCAATGACATGAAGGAGAGAGGTAATCAGTTTAGCACACACTTGCTTCATTGATATTCTCAAAATTTTTTTTATTACTCTGCCAAGATTCCAGAACTAGATAAATAATTTTATGATGAAATATCAATAAATGATTACAAACTCTCACTTGGAAAATAAATGCACCCTCTGGCAAGAGGCAATGACTTTGGTTATCTTTCCTCTAATTCACAAGGTAAACCAAATAAACTTGGATTAATTGCTAACCAGAGGATTCCTCATGGGATATGTGGAAACATCACTCTTTTGACTGAGCTCCACGACCATACCAAAGTATTTAAGAAGTCTTGTCATTTCACGTTTGCATTACTAAACTTGGATACAGCTGCTCTGAGGTGAGATCTTAGATATTCATGGACACCACATGAAAATGGGGTGTTTACTTTTGGAATCACTTGGATGATTAAAAGTAAGTCATGCTGTGATCTTATTGCTAATTACTTAGGCAATGTTCTCTTCAAGATCAGGAAATACAAATAAATACTTATGTGCTAATGACTGAGGCAAGTTTCTCTTAAGTTTAGGAGCTAAATATAAATAAAATGGATAATTAGTCTTGGAACATGGAAAACTAAGGGGACTTCCTTCATGAAATAATTTACTAAAGAGAAAAATAAAATGTAAGAGCTAGTATTTATAAAAGTATATTTATATTCATTATGAGGAATTTTCCGATGTTAATGGGTAGGTGGATATGTTTTCCATTATCTCTTTGTGCATAATGAGGTCTAATTCTTTCCTTTAAATCTTTGAATATTATGTCCAAAGACTGGTCCTCTTGATTGATAGTTTCTGGATTTTGTCTTATTCCTTTGGATGAACTATCATATCCTTTTTCTTTGTATGTCTTAAAATCATTTGTTCCACACTGCACATTTTAATATTTAAAAGTGTTAACTCTGCAATCAAGACAGTTCCAGCCATCCGCACAATGGGATCTAAGCTCCCACTCAAACATAAACAGAGTGGGCATCATCATCCCAAAGTTGGCAAGATTGAGGAATGAACAAACATAAGGGGGGAATCAACTATGAATTAAAATGAAGTTATTATTATTCTATCTATGGAAGAACTTGTATCACTGATATAAAGGCAGTGGCCACCAGAGTTTCTGAAAGGAGGGAGAGGGAAGAATATGTGTAAGATGGGGCATTTTGGGGACATTGGAATTGTTCTGCATGATATTTCAATGACAGATACAGGCCATTATACATTTTATCAAAACCTATATAATTGTGCTGTGCAAAATGTAAACTGTAATATAAATTATAGACCATGGTTAGCAGCAATGCTTCAATATGTGCACATCATTTGTAACAAATTTACCACACTAATAAAAGATTTTGTTACTGGGGAAAGTGTGGAGGGGAAGGAAGTAGTATATATGGAAGTCCCCAATATTTTTATGTAAAATTTATGAAATCTAAAGCTTATTTAAAAATAAAGAGCTAAAAAAATAAAATAGAAAAAAAAGTGTTAATTCTAGATTTAGTCCCTGAGCTGACTGTTTCTTTTATTTAACATTATTTTTAAAGCAATTTAGATTACAGAAAAGTTACTTTGAAAATATAGGGGATTCCCTTTCCCCCACATCCTCTCCAACACTTGTAGTTCTCTGCTTTTTTATAATTGCCACCCGTCTAATAGGTGTAATCTAAAAGTCCCTATATTTTCAATATAACATTTATGTACTATAAATCTATTTTAAACATAAAGGAAAATAATGAAAACATAGGGGATTCCCAAGTATCCCACCCCTCCCCCTCTCACAATTTCCTCTATTACTAACATCCTTTCATTACTGTGGTACATTTGTTACAATTGATGTACAAATGTCAAAGCATTGTTACTAACCATGGTTTATAGTTTACATTATGGTATACACTTTGCAACATATAATTTTATAGGCTTTGACAAAATGTATAATGGCTATTATATCAGTACCATGCAGACAATTCCAATGTCCCCAAAATGCTTCATGTTACCCCTATTCTTCCTTCCCTCTCTCCTCAGAACCTCTAGTAGCCACTAACTTTATGTCAATGTTACAAGTTATTCTGTTACCAGAATAATACATCTACTTTTTTCCAAAGTTGCATTGCCCTCCTTATGTTTTTTCATTACTCATCCATGAGGATTTGGGCATAGTGATCTTCACTCTGCTTCCAATTCAGAGGGGTATTAGATCCCATGGGACAAATGTATGTATGTCTTGCTTGCAGTTACAGATACTCTGTTTTTTTGGGTAGGCATAGCCCATCTTCATCATCATTTGTTAGTTGTTCTAGGTTAGTGCAATGAACTGGAGAGTAGGTGTTTGCTGAAACTCTGTTGGGATTCAGAGCTCAACTGATATATGAATGTACAGAAGATTTAAGACTCTGTGACATATATTTAATGGATACAATGCTAATTATAGGTTCAAATAAAAGAGGTAAAAGAACGATGTGGAGGAAAATTATAAATAACTCTGTGTTACATGGGTGATATAGGTTAACATATATTCCAAGGTAAGGGCCACCAATGGGGTGCAGATTGGGATTGTGTGCCTTGCCTGTAGAGTTCAGCTGTCTCTAGAGCCCTCTAGAGTCACATGGAAAATATAGAGCTTTCCCATATATCCAACTGCTCCTCCTCTCACATTTTCTACTCTTAATAACATCTTACATGAGTGCAGTATATTTGTTAAAGTTGATGAAGAAATATTGAACAATTGCTTATAACATGGTCAACAGTTCACATTATACTTTATGCTTTGTACCGTACAATTTTATAGGTTTTGACAAAATGTATAAAGGCTTATAACCACTATTGAAAAATCATGCAGTAAAATTCCAATGCTCTAAAAATGCCCTTTCTCCTTATCTTTCCTCTGCCTCCCCTTGGAATATATGGCACAGTTGTATCAATTTTTCAAAAATAAATTTCATAGTTACATGCATTAATATTGGTGGCTTGACATATTGGTCTGTTTTCTGTTATCAGGCACTACTTATGTATTCAGGAGATTTTTGCTCTTCTTTTTGAGAATGTAGGAGGACTCCACAGGATGTGAGTTGAATATTTTGATGCTTATTGTTTGAGGTTCCACCCACTGATATAACATCTTATAACAAGATGAATACTTCCATATTCCATGGACACATGCCCCAGGTACATCCTTTCCCACATATCCTACCACCATCCACACTGAACCAGTGACCCTCCCCTGCTATATTCACCAAAAGAACACTCCCACAGTTGTATTCTCAACTATACTCCTCTACCTTACCAGAGTTCACTTGTTTCTTCCTCCATTCTTACCCCTAGTTCCATGAATAGTCCAACCCACCTCCAACCCTGCTCACACACTCCAGCACTAATGATTCCACTCACATTCATCACCACCATTACCGCATAAACCGTTTCCTGAGGAACCACCAGACCATCCTCCACAAAGGTTGCACCATTCTGCCTTTCCACCAGCTGTGGATGAGAGTTCCCCTTGTTCATCAACCTCGCTAACACATCTAGTTCTCTATCTTTTTTTGTAAATAGTGGTCAGTCTAATACGTGTAAGATGAGATCTAATTGTAATTCCCTAATACCTAGTACTGCTGAGCATCTTGTGTTTTTTTTAGCCATTAGCCTTTCTTATTTGGAACAGTGTCAGTTCAAATCTATTATCCATTTTTTAAATGGGTTGTTTGTCTTTTTATTTTTGAGATGTAGCATTTCTTTATACATTCTGGATATTAGAACCTTATCAGATAAGTGATTCCCAAATATATTTTCCCTTTGAGTAGGCTGCCTTTTCACTTCCTTGAAAAAATTCTTTAATACACAAGGGATTTTTTTTTATTTTGAGAAGGTCCCATTTATCTATTTTTGTTCCTTGCTCGTGGTTTGGGTGTAAAGATTATGAAACCATTTTCTGCTACAGAATCTCACAGATGCTTCCCTACATTATCATCTAGGTGCTTTATGGTCTTGGCTCTTATATTTAGGTCTTTGATCCACCTTGAGTTAATTTTTATATAGGACATGAGATGGTGATCCTCTCTCATTCTGTTGGATAGCAATATCCAGTTCTCCCAGAACAACTTGTTGAAAAGCTATTCTGTCACTGCTTGGTGGCCTTATTGAATATCACTTGGCTGAGTATGTGCAGATCTATTCATAACTCTCAATTTGGTTCCATCAGTCAGTATGTCTATCCTTGTGCCAATAACATGTAGTTCTGACAACTGTAGCTTTGCAGTATGCATTAAAATCAGTTAGCATGATTCCTACAATTTTGTTTTTATTTTTTTTTTCTAATAAGTTTTTGGCTACTCAGGGCCTCTTGTTCTTCCAAATAAATTTCATAATTAGCTTTTCCAATTCAGCAAATATGTTACTGTAATTTTTATTGGGATTACATTAAATCTGTAAATCAATTTGGGTAGAACAGACATCTAAATGACATTTAGCCTTCCAATCCATGAGCACCAAATATCCTTTCATTTATTTAGATCTTCTTTGATTTCCTTTTAAAAATGCTATGTAATTTTCTGTGTACAAGTCCTTTATATTTTTAGGTAAGTTTATTCCTAGATATTTGATTCTTTTATTTGCTATTGTAAAAGGGATTTTTTTCTTGATTTCTTCCTCACATTGCTCATTATTAGTGGGCAGAAATGCTACTGATTTTTGCATATTGATCTTATATCCTGCCATTTTACTGAAATACATTATCAGCTTTAGAAGCTTTGTTGAAGATTTTTGTGTCCTTCTAAGGTTGTCAAATTTAGACATGGCCTGCCATGACTTAGTGAAATAACATGGAAAAATTTAGTGATGGCAAAAGAGCATTCACCTGATAATGTCATCTGCAAATAATGATTTTTTTCTTCTTCCTTACCAATTTAGATTCTTTTATTTTTTTTTTCTTGCCCACATTCCTGAGCAAGTACTTCTAATACAATGTTCAATAAGAATGTACTCAGTGGGTATCTTTTTCTTGTTCCAGATCTTAGAAGGAAATCCTTTATCATTTCAATATTGAGTATGATGTTAGCTATGGGTTTTAAATACATACCCTTTAACATGTTGAGGAAACTTCTTTATATTCCTTTCAAATGTTTTTATTAAGAAAAGCTGCTGTATAATTTCAAATGTTTTTACTGCATGAATTAAGATGATCATGAGGTTTTTTCTTTAAATCTGTAATGTGGTATATCACATTGATTAATTTTTAAATGAATGCTTCTCTTTGTTTAGCAAATCAATTTTAGCTGATACATATCAATAATCATAAATCCATTCAAAGTGTACAATCAATGGTATGTGGAACAATCACTTAGTTGTGCATCCATCACTTCAATCATTTTTAGAACATTTTAATTATCCCAGTAATAATAATAATAATAATAAACAAAACCCACACAAACAAAATTCATCAACTCTCAATCTCTCCATTCTTCCACTGCCATACATAGGTGCTATTGTTTCTTTCTCTTTAGTTTATTTGTATTCATATAAAAACAGTCTTACATATGCAATATCACCCCATTTTCACATTTTACATGAAGTTTCCCTGTGTTATACAGTCTCATGTTGCACATTTTAACCTTCCTTCTAGTATATATATATGTGTTCTGTACTTTCCATTTCAACCACTGTCATACACATATAACAGCTCTGCTAGTAACAAGCACCAAGATATGCTCTCACAATTTCCATTCATTTCCAAAGATTTACAAACAACTTTTTAACCAATTCTCCCAAGATCATACCTCAGTTTTCCATTTTCTCCCTTCATTCTGATATCTGGTGACCTATATTCTGACTATTAACTCCTTGAATTTACACAATATATTTAATTCATAATAGCACAATCATACAGTATTTGACCTTGTGTGTCTGGCTTGCTTCACTCAACATAATGTCTTCTAAGTTTATCCAAGTTGTCATAAGCTTCATCACTTAATTTCTTCTTATAACTACGTAATATTCCTCAGATATAGGACACAGCCATGTTAAAAGTGAGAAGTTGGAAAAAGATTGGTTTTCTTATGTTGGACCATCCTTGCATCCCTGGGATAAAGCCCACTTGATCATGGTATATAATTAATGTGCTGTGTTGTTGAATATGATTAACAAGTATTTGTTGAGAATTTTTGAATGTCAGGTCATTAGAGACTGGTCTGTAGTTTTCTTGCAGCATCTTTATGTTTTTGGTATTAGGGTGATGTTGGCATCATAGCATGTGTTAGGTAATGTTTCCTACATTTATCTTTTTTGGACTTAAAAAAGAGAATGATTTTTCACTCTGGAATAATTGGTAGAATTCACCACTGAAGAAATTTGGTCCTTGGCCTTTCTTGGTTGAGAGGTTTTTGATGATTGATTCCATCTCACTGCTTATGTTTGGTCTGTTGAATTCTTCTGTCTCTTCTTTTGAAAATCTAAGCTGCTTGTTTCTAGAAATTTTTCCATTTCATCTAAGTTATCCTTCCTTTTGACTTACACTTTTTCAAAGTAACTTCATATGATATTCTATTTCTGTGAGATCAGTGGTGATATCCCCTCTCTCCTTTTGTATTTTATACATAAGTATCTTCCCTCTTTTTTTCTATGTTAGTCCAGTTAAGGGTTTGTCAAATTTATTAATCCCAAAGAATCAGCATTTGTTTTTGTTGTTTCTAGTGTTGCTTTTTTGTTATCAATTTCATTTAATTCTACTCTATTATTTTTTATTTCCTTCTTTCTGCTTGCTTTGTGAGTAGTTTATTGTTCTTTTTCTCACTCCTCTATATGTGCAGTTAAGTATTTGATTTTAGTTCTTCCTTCTTTTTAATTTAATCATTTATGGCTATGATTTTCCCTCTGAAAACTGCTTTATCTGCATCCCATAAGTTTTGATTTGTTTGTTCTCATTTTCATTTGTTTTTAGGTAGTAACTGATTTCTTTTGCAATTTCCTCCTGACCCATTGATTGGTTGAGTGTGTTGTTTAACTTCCATATCTTTGTGCCTATTCTGGTTCTTTGCCCCTTATTAATTTCCGGTTTCTTTCCATTGGGGTCAGAGAAATTGTTAGTAGAATTTCAATCTTTCTAAATTCAATACAATTTGTTCTGTCCTATAGAATGATCCCTGTGTACTTAAGAAGAATGTACATCCTGCTGTATTTAGGTGTAATGTTCTGAATATGTTTATTAGATCTAGATCCTCCAACTTACTATTCCAGGTATTGGTTTCCTTATTAACCCTCAATTGAGGTGTTCTGTCTAAAGTTGATAATGGTTTATTGAAGTTCCTCCAATATGATTGTAGAGCCATCTATTTCTCCCCTTAGTTTTTCCATTGTTAGCCTCATTTATTTTGGAGCATCCTGGTTAAGTGAATAAATATTTATGATTTTTTTCTCTTTTTGAGAGATTACCACTTTTATTAAAATATAATGTCCTTCTTTGTTTCTTACAATAGTTTTGCATTTAATGTCTATATTGCCTGATATTAGTATAGCTACTCCTGCCCTTGTTTGGTTATTGTTTGCATGTAAAATTGTTTTCCAACCATTCACTTGCAACCTCCTTGTGCCCTTGGGTCAAAGGTGAGTTTCTTATAGACAGGATATAGAAGGGTCATATTTCTGTTAGCCTGATTTGGCAAAATAACCCCCTGTGTCTCTGGTCAGCACCAGCAGTTCTCCCTTGACTCAATAACAGATGGCCCCAAACCCCCACCCCCATCCCTAATCCAAAAGGATGTACTAATCTCAAAACATCCATGAGAATATCAAAAGATTATCAAATGTTCAGTTTGACATTCCAATACATCCATCTCCCCTTCTCCAAGACCTCCTCCCAAAAGGGCAAACGTCAGTAATCATCCACCCCATATCTGTGAACCACATCTATGTATCCCGTCTGTAAACCCACCCAATTACACCAGCTCAAAAGAAGTAATCCCAAACCTGGGTAGGTGGGATGAATTTTCCCATCATGCCTGTGATCTAATAAACTTCTCTGTTGGAATTTTGTTCTGTGTCCAAGCCTCATTGGACTGGCACTAACATATTGGTGCCAAAACATGGAAGACTACATTGAAGAAGGACATGTCCATAGCAGAAATCCACCTATTACTGCAGCTTTTCCATCCAACACTAGACACAGATTCATCTTTGGGTGAGTTTCAGAAAATCAGAGGATCCAGATTTTCCAGAGGATCCTGTCCATTTTTCCTCTGCCCAGAAATCCTTGTGCTGGATCAGTGATCCTCCTCAACATCAGGGAACTGTCCCCACCAACTGACCTTCTTGGCTCCAGGGATGCCTGTCTCTGAGATTAGTCGCTGGCTGTTACTGGCCTTCACCTGACCCTCTTGGCTTCAGGGATGCCTGGATCCATGTCTGGCCATTGGCCTTTTGGCCCATAACCAGTATGGAAGTGAAAGATTCAAGGGGCTTTCTTCTTTCCTTCCACACCCCTTACCTGAAAGATCTCTGAACTCACCTACACTCCACCACCCATGGGAAACTCCCAATCACTTTCTCCAAAAGAAACCCTTTTGGGGTGTCTCCTCCACAACCTTAAAACCTTCTATCCAGGAGAAGAAATCTAACTAAAATGAAGTATTCTTTACTTTACTATTATTTGGCCCCAATATAAATTATACAACAAAAGTCAGTGGCCTGAACATGGAACCTTTGACATCCAAGTTTTCCAAAACCCCAAGAACTTTATCCAATGCATTGGCATGGGGTCTGATGTTCCCTACATCCAAGTTTTCCTTTTCCTTCATAACCGTCCCTCCCACTGCTAATCCTGTACTACCTATCAAATCCTCTTTCTCCACAATAGACACGCCCCTTCTGCACACAGGAAACCCTTCTTCTGACTTCAAAACCTCTGATCACACGCCTCCTCCACTATTGTATGCCTCATCAGCACCCCCTAAACCTACTCCACCCTCCTCCCATTCCCCACACCTCCCTTGTCCCCACCCACCACTCACTCTCGAGTCCAAGTCTCTACTCTCAAGTCTCCCTCCCCAGCTCCTGTCCTCCCTCTCCAGGAAGTAACCCAGGCAAAAAGCATTATGTGTGTACACATCCTCTTCTCCCTCTATGATCTCTCCCAAATCAAGCACCATCTTGGGTCCTATTCCTCTGACCCTTCTCATTTTATTAAAAATTTCAATACCCAGCTGTCCCTAATAACCTAACTTGAAAAAACTACAATTGCTCGCCTCTTACAAGTAAGCTTTTAGCTGACTCCTAAGTCTGTATGTGTTAAATATCTATATAAACTGTTAAATTAAAGCTTAACTGCATATATAGAGCTCAAATATTCCTAACTGGTTGCTAATTATTAGCAAAAGTGTTTGCAAAAAACAAGCTTGCATATTACAAGCAACACTGATTCCAGAAAGAAAAATCTTAAAAGCAGTAAAATAAAAGATATAAAGTAATGAAAAGTCTAAAAAGAGCCAAACCAAAAGAGTAAGAATTATGACTCAAGTTAATGAGCTTTATGTTTCTGTTAGTGTGTTGTAACTCTTTTTGTATTTGTCTGTTCTGTGTATATTTTGAAACCTCCACATGGTATTATTAAATTGATAAATGAAAATTCTTAAAAGAGCTCTACTCAATTGTCCAAAAATAAATAAGCACTTATATTAATGAATAAGTATGGATGCTGATAAGACAAATTAGCATTACAAGTTCTAAATCTTTAAAATGATGAAAATTGTAAGTTTTGACTAATGATATTATCAGAAATCTCTTTTCAAAAAAAATTGCCTAATGAAACGAATAGTTTATTTTTCTTCACAGAATGAAATGAAGGATGTGAGACTTAAATGGATATTGAAAGAAGTAAAAAGTCTGTGGAAGTGCTGACTAAAATTTGACAAGTATGTTCAAGGAAGTGTATTTTGCCCTAAGATAAGATGGCTGGTTATCAAAAATCATAATGGAAGTATGTAGGACAAAACTTGAATGCATATGGCGAGTTGTAGAAAGTATTGTGGTAGCATTAAGTAAGGGAATGTGTTCTGTGAAGGTGAAATTTGTCTTGAGATGAAGCAACTATAGTCTCTGTGAGTATGGATAGTTATAAGAAGTTTGTACAAACATTGTTTAAACTGAAATATTTAAATGGCTAGTTACAGGAAGTCATTATTAAACAGAAACTGAATTGATGCTAATAACAAAAAGTAAATTCATAACAAAAAATCCTGTCAGAAACCACCTCAATCTGCATATTAGAGAAGTGGTAGGGAGAAAATAATTCTGATTCCATTGGGAATCTTAAGTTTTCATAAAATAATGAAAAATGCAATTTTCTTATACTGCTAAAATAAAATACCTTTTAATGTAATCATGGTAATTGTATGTTGCAAGAAATTTGCTTTGAGACAGTTCCCAAAATCATTTTAAGAACTTATGTATGAAGGGTGTATAGAATGTGTTTTTATTATTAAGGAAAAGACAGTAATTTTGTCCTAAAATAAAATGACTGGTTATTAAGAAAAATTAAAATATAAAACAAAATCTGAATGAATACAGAAAGTGAAGAATGCTCATGAGAAAGAACTTTTTGTAGTTCAAGTTGAGTAAAATTTATTGGGTCTATGTATAAAATTTTAAAAGTTTGAATATCAAATAGTATACTGATGCAAAGTTGAAATTTTGTTCTTTCTCTGTTAAAATAACAAAATTCCCCAAATCGGTGGTCTGTTTCAGCAAAAGTTTATAAAAAGGTTTTTTCTCATGACTAATCAGTGTACAAAAGAAAAAATCTCTTTTAAAATAGCTTCTTATACTTTAACCTTATCATTTCCTTGGCTGTTTAAAAAAAATAAATTTTTTCACTTTTAAAAGAACATAATGTTCAAACTTGTCTTCTCAGAGTCAAATTCTGAAAAATATCTTTCACCTTTGGAAAAAAGTGAAATAATAGAGTAGTTGGGTTCACTTGATATAAGTTGAAAGGAAAGTGTTTAAAAGTGATATGAAATTAAAAGAGATTCTTTAACCCTCTGTTAATCAAAGTTGGATCAGTAAAATGTTCATATGAATATATTAAAAATGCATAAAATTCCTGAAAATCTAAAAATATTTTGGCATAATATTAGATAAATTATAATGTTGTTAATCATGGTTTAAATTATTTTGAAAGTGGTTATTTTCATGGAAACAACCTCTCTGCCTGAAAATCAAAAGCAAATGCTTTAACTCATATTTGTCTGATTCACATTGTAGGCTGCCACAGAGTGATATAACACAACTGCCATATGCAACAACCCTAAATATTGTTGATTTACTACAAAAAAAATTAATATCCACTTAGTATCTCTTTAGGCACATAAAGCCAGCCTGCATTCACTTTCATGTGAAAAATTCACTCATGGATTTTGCAGTGCTTCCCCAAGGCTGTGTGCATAGCTCAACCATCTGTCCTGGCCTGGTGACAAAAGATCTAGCTACGTGGGAAAAACCTGTGACTATAACCCTATTTGGTTATATTGATGATATTATGTTAATCAGTAATTCTTTTTTTTTTTAACTGTCAACTTTTTATTTTGAAATAATTTTAGGTTTACAAAAATTTTGTGTTAACAGTACAAAGAATTGCCATATACTTTTCATCTAAATTTCCAAATGTTAACATTTCACCACTATCGCTCTATCATTTTCTATATATGTAGATACACAATTTTTTCTGAACCTTTTGAGATTAAGTTGCATATATAAAGCCCCCTTATGCTTAAATATTCCAGTGTGTATTTACTAAAAAAACAAGGATTTATCTTAGGTAACCAGAATACAATGATCAAAATTAGAAAACTAACATTGATATAGTACTATTATCTAATCTATAGACCTTACTCAAACGTTACCAATTTTCCCATAAATATCCTTTAGAGGAAATATTTTTTTTCCTCAACCAAGATCCAACCCAGGATTATGTGTTGCATTTAACTGTCATGTCTCTTTAACCTGAAACTTTTAACAAATAAAGATTGGTTATTTTTAGAGTATCCCCCAGTTTGGGTTTTTCTGATATTACATATTGATTAGATTCAGGTTATGCATTTCTTTTTCCTTGGTGCATCATATCAGAATGTACATAATGTAAAACTGTCTTAGTAATGGTGATATTAACAATAAAATTTTAAGAAACACATTTTAAAAACCCTTAAGTTTGCACATTGAAAACACACTTCTAAATAATTCATGTCAAATAAATCATAATGTACATTTAAAAATATTAACAGTGAATAACAATAATTGGGAAACAATGTTTGTGGCATGCAGCCAAAGAGATTATTCAAACAGGATATAAGGCATGCTTCTCTTCCATGTGAAAAAATTTCCATACATACCATTCTGTGCCTTTACTGAGTGCTGACCATGTGCCAGTTATTCACCTGAATGCTGGGCAAACAATACTGAACAAAGCAGACAAAAACCTTTGCCCCTAAAGAGCTTATATTTAAGCTGGGTGGGTCAATGAGAGCAGGAAGGAGGGAGACAGATAATAATCAAAAGAAAAAAAAGTTTATAAGTGCTATGGGGAAAAAACTGAAGCAGGGTAAGAAGGAATGTATATTGAATGAGAGTGGGAGGATTGCAATTTTAAAGTATTCAAGGTAGGCCTTAGTGAGAGGTGATGTTTGAACAATCTTGAGGAGTAAAATTTTAACTATCTGGGGGAAGGGCATTTCAGGCAGAGAGACTAGCTAGTGCAAACAGCCCAAGAAGAAAACATACCTGGCATGTTTCAAGACCAACATGGAGTCCAGGATGGCTATACATATTGGAGTACATAACAGGTGATACTCATTTCTTGAGTGTGCATGTTTCATAGATCTTTAGCTTACTCATGGTGTTCTATTAAGTAACCTTTACATTCTTACTCATAATGTTTATCTTTATACACTACTGTACTCAGTTTGTCAGTATTTTATTTGGAATTTTTCCATCTATATTTATGAAATTGGCCTACACTCATTCTCATGCTTTCCTTGTCAGGTTTTGGTATCCAGATTATAACTTCATTGAAAGAGTAGGGGAGGACAGTGTATTTTCCTTTTTTTCTGGAAGAAATTTCTAAGATTGGAAAAATCTGTTCTTAAAAGTTTGGAAGACTATCTGATGCTAGTATTTATTTGTGGGAAGGTTTTTAACTACAAATACATTTCTTTAATGGTAATAAGACTACTCAAGATTTCTATTTTTTCTTGAGTCACTTTTGAAAAAAATTCTAAATATTTGCTCATTATATTTTTTTCAAATTTATTAATAAGCATAAAGTAGCTCAAGGTGTTTTATTTTATAAACCTCTGCTGGATATGTACTTAAATATTCCCTTTCCTAATATTGTTAATTTGTGTCTTCTCCCTTTCTTTTCCTTTAACATTTTGCTAGAATTTTGCCTATTTTTCCCCCAAATATCCAACATTTAGTTTTGTTTATCCTCTCTTCCTTTTTATGTTCTTTTTTGGGAGTTATTCTGTTATTTTTATTATTTCATAACCTGGGCACAACTTACTAACTAATGTTCAATATTTTTTATCTGCTTACATAAGGCTCTAAATTTGTTTGAAATATCTCTTTGGCTGCATGCCACAAGCATTGCATCCCAATTATTGTTATTCACTGCTAATATTTTTTAATGTACATTATGATTTATTTGACATGAATTATTTAGAAATGTGTTTTTAATGTGCAAACTTAAGGTTTTTTTAAAAGTAATTCTTTTTGTTTTTCAGAATTAAAGGAAGCCTCAGAGACAATGGTATCTTACCTTAAGAGCCTGCAAAGGGCAAACAATTGGGACAAGCTGCATAGCCCTTGCTGCTCTGTCAAACTCTTAAGTGTTGTTAAAGTATAATGTTTTACCACACCACAAACTCCAAAACAGTTAATGGCCTTTCTGGGGTTTTTGGGTACTGAAAACCCTTCATTCCTCATTTACCTGAGATATTAAAATCATTGTATTTGTTAATCAGAAAAGGTTGTGCGTGGAAATGAGAAAAAACCCCAATGGGTTGCTTTTAAAAAGTAGAGGCTGAAATGGTAAGGTGGTAAGGGGGGATGGAACCTAACTTAACCTGTAAATTAGAGGTAGCCAGTACCAATATTGGCTTTAGGCAGAGTTTGTGGCAGAGGCAACATTCTAAAAATTTCCCCTTGGGTTTTAGTCACAACTGTGGGAAGGGGCCAAAGAACCATATAGCCCGTTAGCAAAGCAACTCTGTGTAGCATACCAAACCCTGTTGCAAGTAAAAAGCTTAACCCAATAGTGTATGGTCACTCTGAAAACTTCCAGCCCTATTCAGAAGTGGATTGCTGATACTAGAAAGAAAGCAAGAACAATGAACTGTCATGAACCACTCTCTGCAAAAAAGAGATCTGTGGGAAAGCATCTGAAATGCCTGCCAGCAGCAACAGCTAAATATCTGTCATGTCCCTGCCTTCTCCTCTAACACCCTTCTCAGAACTGACAATGCAGATACCCTTCTGAAGATCCAGAGCCATACCACTGAAACCTGAGAAGCAGCAGAGTAGCTCTACAGGAGAAATGAAAATTGTGACTACTTAACCCTTTGGCAGCACTTCCAGCTGCCTATTGCTCACCAGCAGCTCATGAACATCACCCATGAGTGTCCACCATGCTCACTCTGATGACTTCAACATCAGTCCCGTCCTGCTTTCAGCAGGGGCAAGATATGCTATCACTGCTGCAAACTCTGCAATGAAACTCTTAAAATGAAGGAAGTCTATTTACCAGTCACCTCATGCAGTCTTAAACTATGAACCAGAATATTGTTTGAACTTTGTATTTAAAAACATGAATTGCTTTTTAATGAAACAGGTAAAAGGAAATAAGAGTTCTTTACAACAATGGATTAAGTTTAATTCAGCAATGTAAACTATAGCCACAGCTCCCATTAAAATGTTAACAGCAAGACCAAAACAGGATTAAATTTACAAGTTAAAGTGCCAGCCAACCCACAGCCCAAAAAGGGGAAATGCCTCAAACTATACAAATTGGGAGAAAATAAAAATCATTTTAACTGTAGGCCTATGCAGCCCTACTGGTTGGGAATCTTCAATCCATAAAAAGTAAAAAATCAGTCAAAAACACTGTTATGAAAACCCAATTAATAATCTGAAGTTTCCTATTCCTGCTAAAACTCCATGTGGGTAAGCCTACCAAATTCTGTAATTTCACTGTCAACCATTAATGTTCAATATTGAGTATATAATCTTATTATTCCTTCTCTTCAGACTCCTGGAAATGATAAGCTCACAGCCCGTTCTGAATTTCATGATTAATTCCTATCCTTACCACAATTATAACTCTCATTCTTCTCATATCAGCAGGTCCATACATCTTCCGTGCAATAACTCAGTTTATCCAAACAGCCACCTGAAAAGTCACCCATGATGATGTAGATCTTCTCCTGCTGCAAAAAATACAGTGCCAAATGCCAAGCCAAAGGCCACAATATCTCAATGCTGAAAGGGGACAGTAACTGAATCCTACAGTGACCCATAACAGCAGGAAGCAGCCAGATGGGAATGTTAGCCCCATTTGGCAAAATAATCCCCCATGACCCTGTTCAGCACTGGCAGGTCTCTGCCAGAATAACAGATGGCCCAAAACCTCCACCCCCATCCCTAATTCAACAGGATGTACTAATCTCAAAACCAACCATGAGAATATCACAAGATTATCAAATGTCCTGTTTGGCATTCCAACACATCCATCTTCCCCTCCCCAAGACCTCCCAAAAGGGATAATGTCAGTCATCTTCCACCCCACACCTGTGCACCATATTTACGTGCACCTTCTGTATACCCACCCAGTTACACAAGCTCAAAAGAAGCAATCCCTATCCTGGGCAGGTGGGTTGAAACCTCATTTCAGGTCCCCACCATGCTGGTGATCTAATAAACTTCTATACTTGAATTTTAGTCTGTCTCTGATCCTCATTGGCCCAGCTGCCAATCTGTGACTTTTGATTGAAGAGTTTACTCCATTAACATTCAATGGTATTACTGTGAAGATAGTACCTACATTTGCCATATTTTCTTTAGGTTTATATGCAATATTTTGTTTTTATTTCTCTTATAATCTTTTTAGTTACTCTTATTAATAGTCTTTTCTACACTCTCTTCTGACCCTCTGTCTCCTGTTTTTTTTTCTCTTTTCATCTTGCAAAACTTCCTTTAGTATTTCTTGTAGGGAAAGATTTTTGTTGAAAAACTCAGTTTCTGTTTATCTGTGAATATTTTGAACTCTCCTTCATTTTTGAATATTAGCTTTCCTGGGTACAGAATTCTTGTCTGACAGTTTTTTTTTCTTTTAGCACTTTAACTATGCCATAACACTTCTTTCTCTACTCCATGATTTCATATGAGAAATCAGTGCTTAATTTAATAGGACTTCCCTTTAGTGTGAAGGAACTCTTTCTCTTGCTACTTTCAGAATTCTTTCATTTTCTTGGGCATTTGACAATTTGAGAAGCATGTGTCTCTTGGTAAGTGCTGTTAGGATTTGTACTATTTGGGATGTGCTGCATTTCCTGGACATTTACATCCATGCCCTTCATAAGAGTTGGGTAATTTTTGGCTATTATTTCCAAAAACACTCCTTCTGCCTCCCTGGCCCTACTTTTCTCCTTCTAGGATGCCTATAATATGTATTTTTGTGCATTTTATGTTGTCATTCAATTGCCTGTGTCCCAGCTGAAATTTCTCAGTTTTTTTAAATTTATGTGATCTACTATCTGTGCAATTTCAATTGTTCTATCTTCAAATTTGCTAATTCTTTCATCTGCCTGTTCAAATCTGCTCTACTATTCTTCCAGCATATTTTTAAAATTTTGTACTGTGCCTTTGATCACTATTAGATCTGTTATATTTTTATCTATATTTATGATTTTTTCTATATATTCCTGCAGTGTCCTCTTAATATCTTTTATTTCTTCCATAACTTCATTAAGTTGATATATGATATTTGTTTGGATATCCTTGATTAGTTGTTCCACATTGCATAACTCCTTCTTTGAGTTTGATCATTAGACTGGGCCATGCCTTCCTATTTCTAGTATAATTTGTAATTTTTGGCTGATGTCTAGGCATCTGTTTATCTTGACATGCTTATTCAGTTGATGAATTACTCTTTCTACTCTAGGTTTTTATTTATTTATTTTTGTCTGTGTCCTTTCTGACACTTGGTTCCACTTTTTTATATCCCTCTTGTTTCCTGTGTTCCCATCCTAAAATATTAAGGCCATAAAAAAGGAAATAAAAAAGAACAGAAAATGAATAATAATAAATAAAAAAGTTTGAAAAGACACCATAGAAAAGCCAAGAAAAAATAAGTTATGAGTATAAAATGATAAAAAAAATTAAAAATCAATTAGAATAAAAAGAGTTGGAATAAGAGAGGGAAGAAATATGAAATAAAATAAAATGATATAAAAGACTAGAAAATGAGAAGAAATGAAATTAAATGAAGACAAAACTAGGAAAGGTAGAATGAAAGAAAAACTAACAGAATGGGGAAAAATAAAAGAAAGCTTCAAAACAAAGAATATATGGAGAAAAAGAAAAAAAGATAAAAGAAGATAAATGAAGAGAAGGAAAGAGAAAAAGCAGGCTTCCTTCTTAGGCCACTAGCAACCATCTCAGGCTGCCAATGTTCAACTGTTAATCACCCTGCAGCCAACCCTTCTCAGGTAAGATACCTACGCATAGAGAAGAAAATAAAGAATAAAGAAAAAAACATAAATTAAAAATATAAAATAATAAAACCTAAGAAAAAATAATCCAAGTCTATGTTCCCTGTCATGAGGTTGCTTGTCCTGTACCTTTCCCCTTCTCCAAGGATTCTACTGGGTGCCTGAAAACCTAATGGATAGTTGCTCTCAGGCTTCCTTCTTTCCTTAATGGCAGGGCTTTGAGTTACTTGTCAACCCACCCCCTCACTAATCCAGTTCCTCTTCCTGTTAGAGTGTAGATGTGACAGACCACCTAATCAGCTTCCCCAACCACTGCTCCTGGTGTTGCTTCAACACTGGATGGCTTCTTTCCTTTTCTCAGGAATCAGATGAGATCTGATCCACCTGTCATATCTCCCCTCCCTCCCTACTCCTCTCTCTCCCTGAACTAGCTGTGTGCTGGCCCAAACTGTTTGACCTACAGCTCCTGCACTTCAAGTGCATGCTGGCACTGGAATGCACCACTGATCTCCCAGGGGCTTTCCTCTTTAATAAATTCAATGGGATGGCTGGAAAGATTAAAAGTATTAAGACACATGTTGAAGATAAGAATTTGAAAGTTTACAAAGAAAAGTAACAGATCCAATGGGAATGAAAAACAAAATGGAAAAAATTAAAAATACTTTGGAAGCATATAATAGCAAATTTGCATTGCCTGAGGAAAGAATAAGTGAGTTGGAGGACAGAGTATCTCAATTTAAAAAGAAAAGAAAATAGAGGAAAGAATTAAAAAATGTAAGAACATCTAAGAGAATTGAATGAAAATGTAAAACACACAAAGAGACATGGTATAGGCATCTCATGAGAAGAGAATGGAAAAGGTGCAGAAAATATTCAAGCCAATAAAGAATAAAAATTTCCTAACACTTATGAAAGATAAAAATATCAATATCCAGGAAGGACAATTCACCCCAAACTGAATAAACATGAATAAACTTACTCTGAGAAACCTACTATTCAGAATGTCAAATGCCAGAGATGAGAAAATTCTGAAAGCCTCAAGAGAAAAACAATTCATCACATATAAAGGACAATCAATAAGGCTACATACCAATTTCTAATCAGCAACCCTAGAGGCAAGAAGGCAGTGGTATGACATATTGTAAACTTTCTGAAAGAGATAAACTGCCATCCAATAATATTTTTAGCTGACAAACCTGTCCTTCAAAACTGAGGGCAAATTTCACACCTTCACAGTTAAACAAAAACTAAAAGAATATGTCACCAAAAGACGGAATTTAAAAGAGTTACTAAAGGGAGTGCTGCAATCAGTAAAGAAAAGAAAGGAGAGAGAGAGGGATGGAGAGGACTGTAAAAATGAAGATATTAGGAAGGGTAAAAAAAAAAAAAGCTAAAAAGGCAGATAATTGTAAGATAGGTCAAGAGAAAGTCAAAAGCTATAATGGATCATGTAAGTAATGCCTTTACAGTAATAATGTTAAATGTTAATGTATTGAACTATCCAATCAACAGACATAGATTGGTAGAATTGTTTAAAAAACATATCAGCCATCTATATGCTGTCTACAAGAGACTCACCTTACATGCAAGGACAGAAATAGACTGAAGGTAAAGGTTGGGAAAAAGATATTCCATGCAAACTGTACTCAAGAAAGAAATGGAGTACTGATAGGAATATTGGATAAAATAGACATTAAATACAAAATTGCTAGAGAAGGTGAAGAGGGACATTATATCTTAATAAAAGGAACAATTCACCATGAAAAATAACAAACACAAATATGTATGCCCCTAACAAGCATGCCCCAAAATACGTGAGACACACACTTGCAAAACTGAGGAAAGAGATGTCTCTACAATAATAGTTCAAGAACTCAACTTGATCAACTGGACAAAAGATCAGTAAGGAAACAGAGAACTTGAATAATGTGATATATGGTCAAGATTTCATAGACATATATAGAACATTGCATCCCAAAACAGCAGGATATACATTTTTCTCTGGCTCTCATGGATATTTTCCAGGATAAAACATATGCTGGGTCACAAAACAAATTCAATAAGTATAACAATATTGAAATCATATGAAGCACTATCTCTGATCATAGTGGAATGAAGATGCAAATCAACAACAGGTTAAGAAATGGAAAACCCACAAATATAGAGAGGTTAAAACACACTCAAATAATCTTTGGGTTATAGAAGAAACTGCAAGAGAAATCAGTAAATATCTTGAGACAAATGAAAATGAAACATGATATATAAAAAGCTGTGGGATGCAGCAAATGCAATGCTGAGAAGGAAATTTATAGCCCTCAATGCTTACCTTAAAAAAGAAGGAAGAGCTAAAATAAAAACCAACTGAACCCCTGCAGGACAACAACAACAACAAAAACAAAAGAAAAACAGCAAAAAACAGTAAACTAATCCAAAAATTGGCAGAAGGAAAGAAATAACAAAGATTAGAGAAGAAATAAATGAAATTGAGAACAAAAAAATAAAAATAGAGAGAACCAACAAAACTATAAGTTGGTTCTTTGAGATGATCAAAAAATCAGACAAATCCTTAACTAGGCTGTCAATGAATAAGGATAGAAACAAATAAAATCAGAAATGAGAGGAGGGACATTACTACAGAGCCCGCAGAAATAAAGTGATCATAAGAGATTACTATGAAAAACTGTATGCAAAAAAAAAAAAAGAGAAATTCACAATGTGGACAAAATGGAAAAATTCCTAGAAACACAGGTACATCCTGCACTGACCCTAGAAGAAACTGAAGACCTCAACAAACCAATCACAAGTGAGGAGATCAAAATAGTCATCAAAAACCTTCCAAATGTGGAAAGCCCAGGATCAGAGGGCTTCACTGTTGAATTCAACCAATCATTCAAAGAAGAACTAATACCACTCTTGCTCAAAC
>JAQZBX010007962.1:0-43539 GCA_029593785.1 Cabassous unicinctus | reverse complement strand
GTTTGCATCAGCTTTGAAATAGCGGAAGGGTTCCTCTCCCATCCTATCAGCTGGACTCTTCACTCCAGTGTCTGAAACAGAACCATCTTAACAAGCTAAGATGGCGATCCATTAAATGGTTAATCAGAACATAGACCACTTGTCTTTTTCCTGATCAATGAAAGTCAAATTCCCTGTATAAGTGGTTAACTCATCTTCAGAACCTGAAACATAATTAAGCCAGAGGAGTCTATTGTGATTAGAAGTGAGAAGCTGGGGCTAGTCAAACCATAACAAAGAACATGATTTCACGTCAAGCTTTGCACAAAATGCAGTTTCCCTTTTCTGATCATATTATGTAAAATGTATTTCCTATTCGTTTTGAAAACTGAAGCTATTTATATAACTATTCAAAAAGTATTTTTCTTAATGCAATGTGTCTTGACAAATACCTATTCTGTTCTTTGTGGATGTCTGACACTAACCATTCCACTGAGTCTATTTTCTGAAAATGTCTCCTCCCTCTCCTTGGTTTAATGTCTTTATGGCAACCTTAATAATCTTCAGCAGCCTCATTTAGTTCACTTCTGATTAAATATTTCTCCAGATGACTTCCACATAGCTTAGTAATGTATGCACTATCTATCTTAGACAATAAATTTCTGATATCTATACTATTTATTGTGTTCCAATTTTTATGGCTATAATGATTTCTATTAAATTTTCACTTTCTAATTAGATTTTATAGCTTTTACAGTATAGTACAGAGAATATCTTTTTTTTCTCTTGGTAAAAGTTAATCTTAGATAACTTTAAATAGAATGAATATAATTATCAAATTTGAGAAAATGTTTAGGAAAAATGCTTGTTTTAAATGTGTTCCTTGTCTCTTTCAGTATTAAGTGATTTTTTTTAATTCAACCTTGCTTTAATTTAGCTATTTTTCCCTAGATACCTGTGTTAGTTATTTCAATGTTTATATCTTATTATCTTCTCGTGCATTAATCAAGGTAATGGTGCAAGTATAGATTATCTAGGCAAAAGCAAAAACAAAATTAATGTCTTTTGAGTTTGGGCCAAATGTGAAAATCGCCATAACCCCTGATGAAGTTAACTTGTCAAGAGGACAATTGGTATGACTTTCTTGAATTGTCAGCTTAGAATAAAGAGCTATCTACTGCCAACAATGCTCCTTCCTACAGCACTGAGAGCTGCATACCTCAGCACTCGGTCCCATTAACTCTATGGGTTGTTTCTCAAAATGAATGAGGGTGGCATGATCTGATCAAGGAGTTCCCTTTATATTGTAGCAAACAAGATCTTCCACTAGTGCTTCCTAAAACCCAGGGACAACGCAACTGCCATGCAGCAAGCCCATGCCCTGGATATCAACTCACATGTAAGAAGCCGGTATGTTGTACCAATTCATTTGTCAATGTGAACCTACTATTTTGCCTCTGCAAAATACTACTGAAAAAGCAGCTACACATGAGATCCAGAGTTTTCCTATAAAAATGTATTTGTAAGCCCCAGTCCTGGCAGCCTATTGGTCAATAAATAGGAGGATATATATAATGTATAGTGACTAAAACAGAAAGTAATTTATAAAATACCATACTGCAAGAAATGTGTCTCTTCATGTTCCAAGATTTAAGAGTACAGCAGTTTTTTGTTTTTTAATTCTGATTTTATTTAAAGAGAATGTAATCTAGGAATCAAGACAAATACGTAGAGTAGAAAGAGCCCAGGGGCTTTGATCAGAAGAACTGGGTACACTTATCAATTCATTCTGCACCTCTGACGGAATAGTAAGCTTAGATGGACATAGCAGATACCCTGGAAAGTTTCCCTTAGCCATAAAACCATACCATCCCAATATTTATAGCTATGCTGGTGCCTACCAAGTAAAGAATTAAGGAACTGGTTAAGGAGATTTAGTCAAATATCTTCATGGTTTCCATAATCAGAACCATTTTCTTTCTTACACCACCGCTTTGTTTTTAGAGACTCCAATTTTCTCTGTCCACATCAGACTAGGCCTCTTGGAAAATTCTTCCAATCTTCCCACTTACACGGTCCAGAATTCAATCCCCCTCCCCAGTACCTCAAAAGGAAAAAAAAACAAAAAGCAAAAAGCAGTGCTCAAGTTTGAAACAGTCAGTTGAGTATGTTGTATCAATTCATTTGTCAGTATGAACCTACTATGTGCAGACACTCAAGAAACCATGATGAGCAAAAATACAGCCCCTACTCTCTCAGAGCCCACCAAGGTTCTGTAAAGGTATATTTCATCCTAATGACAGATAATCCTTTGGAGCAAATGGCACAAATTAAAAGTCATGTTGGTTTTTAAATGCAAGTGAATGACCGGAGATAATGAATTAAATGGTGAACTGAAATGGAAGGAGGGGATCAGTGATATTTAAACATATTTGCAGCCCTCTCAGACATCACCTCATCTTAAGATTCAGATGCCACCAGGCCAGGCATTTTCTTTTCCCATTTGACTATTGCTAATTTGGGTATATTTAGAGGAAACTAAAGCTCAGAGACATTGAGTTGTCCAAGGTCACGCAGCTAGTAACTCCTAGAGCTAGGATTTTAATCCAGGTTTTAAAATAGGCAAACCAGTATTTCTTCCTCAATCACAGCTGTTTCTAATTTTTCCATCTTTCCAATCATGAGTTACAATGGCTTTTCTTTTTTTTTTCTTTTTTGAAGTGCCAGGGGCCAGGGATTGAACCCAGGACCTCGTATGTAGGAAGCCGGTGCTCAACCACTGAGCCACATCGGCTACCCTGAGTTGGTTTTCTTGTTTGTTTTGCTTGTTGTTTGTTTTTGTTTTCTCAGGAGGCACCAGGAACTGAACCCGGGACCTCCTATGTGGGAGGGGGGAGATTAACCTTTTGAACCACATCCGCTCCACTACAGCTTCCTTACACTTAGCTTCTTTGTAGGATAATTTAAAAAGGAAATTCTCAGCCATATTCTTAAACTTCTGAATATATGTTATTAATGCTATTTGTAGAAATATTTAAAAATACAAATGGAAAAATAATTCATACCTCATCAGCTAAAAAGTGACGTCTGTTAACCTTTTGGTATACATCCTTCCAGTCCTACCATCCTTTCGTATATCTACCTGTGAATGCAGTGATATGTAAATTTTAATTTTGTTTATAGGCATTTTAAATTGCTCCACAATGAACAAGTGACTTTTTTTACAAGAAAAATATATTCAAAACTATAATTCTAATCCCTTGTGAGATCTTTAAAATTATCCTAACATAACTATTTGAACATCAGGTAGCTTTCCACACCATGAAATATAGTATATTATTTTAAATCACCAAATAAGATTCAATTAAAGCAACATACCACAATTTGTTAACTAATTCCTCATTTTAGACATTTAGGATATTTCCAATTTTTTCAGTCTCATAAATGACACCAGAGAGCATAGATGAACAGATTATATAGCTAAATCTTTGCTCACATTCAAAGTTATTTCCTGGAGTTAAATCCTACAAAGTAGAATTTTAGGGCATGCAACAGTCTCAACATTTACAAGCATACATGGCCAAGCCACCCTTTAGAAAAGTTACATCACTGTACATCACAGTGGCATAAGCATTTGCCAAATTTGTTTTCCCTAATCAATGTTAAATATTATCCTTTCCTTTCATCTTCAACAATCTCATAGACAAAAAAAGCTAATTGCTCTAAAATGGCAATCATTGATTAATAGCAAAGTTGAACTTTTATTATATTTATTGATATTCTTCTTTTGTTAATTATCTTATGCCTATGGAATGACCTTTTCCTAAAACTTTTTGCAAAGTGATTTCCAATGTAAAATGTTCATGGTGTACATTGTATATTGTGTCAATAGTCAAACTCAAATTAATCAGCAACTAAACTCAATATGAAAAGTAATGGATTGAAGACAGGGTTTGTAAGATGGATGTAGACAATGGAAGACAGCTGCTTTAAGGATTGGCATACCACCCATATGAATGGAGATTTGGCCAGTGGGTCTAATACAGAGGGTAGACCAATTCAATATGCAATGAGATGAGACCTAGCTACCATTTTCACGGAGACAATTTGTTTAGGCACAATAAACTCCAATGAAGTGAGCTTAGGTGGAAGATATTGATTGTTATATTTGAATAGAAAACCTGCTTTTCTCAGGAAAGGTTAAATTTATAGTACATAGCAAAAAACCTCCCAGATTATAAGTCTAAATGACATGAAGATAACAAATCCAGTACTTCTTTAGACACCAAGAACTATGAAGCTGAAGTTTGCAACATTTTGGAGTAAAGTGTTAAAGTAAATTTCAAGTTTCAACTTTAGACTTTCACAGAAATGAGACAAGGTAGTTTGCAAAGAGAAATGACACGATGCGATTGTAAAACATGCAATAAGATTTTGTCAAAAAAAAACACAACCCACGAACTTCATAAATATACCAAGTTGCTTGTTATATCTCATAAATTGGGCAATGGGGTTAGAGCCATTTGTTATTTTTTTAACTTTAATGTTTAACAAACAGGAGTCTCATTTATTCCTTAAAATTAAAACATACATACAGTTATTCCCCACACTGTCTTTGATGAAGAATCTGGCCTTCTAGTCCATTTAACATGAAATAACAGATTTGTGTTGATGGTGCTTTTGTTCTTGAAAGTGAGAGAACTTGTTACTAAAAAATTAGCTACTCACTCTTAAGCAATTGCTAACATTACAGTTCCTGAATAGAAAAAGGGAGAAGAGAGCAGATGGAAGCAAACAAAAATTGTATTAATAATACATAACAAAGTGCTGCTACAAATGATATTTCAATAGAGGAAAACAATAGGAAAACTGCAGTTTTCATTGGATCTTAATGTATTTATCAGTCTCTAATGCTTCCATCTTCAAGCAGTTCTCTTTTATTGACATGGCAACACAAATTGCAGAAGTAAATTGAATCACGGACTCAGAATGTAAAAATCAATGAGAAATAATTTTGTAGTACTAAAGTGAATAGTGTAATGCTAGGTATTCATTTAATTAACCATGAGCCTTTCCACATAATGCACAATCATTGCCAGCTTTTCAGCTCATAGTTGTTCCAGGAATAATGGGTTTGGGATTCATCTTTAGAAAACCTGCATTAATATTTGAAAGCGTTTAAATCCATTAGTGGGTCATCTGAACACTGCAGGTCACTTTTACATTGCTAATTGAAACAATAGTAATGGGTTATAATCTACTGTCTAATAATGCCTGGAGTGTTTTACCGCTTTTATATCTGCAAATTCCAGGAAATATGTAAATTTGTTGCTGAACTGTTATAAAAATATGGAAATTTAAGCTACAGACATCAAAGTTTTTTTCCTAAAAAAAAAGACAAAACAGCGTTAATAGACTGAAGAGTTACACTACATTCTTGTGTCACGATACATTCCTTACTCTAGACCTTCCCCTGTTCTCTCTTCTCTGCTCCGGGCGCAGCATCTGGCACTCACATTTTCCACATTGCCATTAGGAGAAAGTGAATATCATTAAACCAGTGAGTAAACAATCATGTCATTGTTTCCATATGCAAGCTATACATTGACTCAGCCTGCTGGGTCCAGGCTGCCTTTTTTATTTGCCCTACATGAATTTATGCAAGCAGTTTATTTTTCATGAGGATATTCAATATGTATCAACATTTTCTTGGGTGGGGGCAATATATGTGGCAGCAACTCTAACACATGAAACGAGAAAATGATTTCAGTGTAAAAACATACATGTGTGTAAATACATACACACATATAAAAGGAAATATATCAGAAAGAGAGAGTAGCTTTCTGAATATTCCTTATAAATTGAACGCCATGCAAATTGATACTTAACCAGCATTTTCTCTTTTAATTAAGCATGTATCTCACACACTTACCTGCATCTCCCTATGCTTAATTACAATCTGATTGTGCAGAAAATCCAGAAAAATGCACCTCATTATAATAAAGAAAATGCTTTGGCATTGGTAGAGATTATGTATGCATGCATACTCATTTATACAAAAAGAATATGTTTTTAGAAGCACTTTATGCTAAGGTTCAAAGGAAAATAAAGATTTAAATCCATTCACTCACTTTACTGTCATAAGCTTGATCACTCTAGTAAATTCAGGGGAAGGAAGATTTAGTCAAAAGAAGCATCATGAAAAACACTGAATTTGGTGTTGTATCAAGAAAAACAATATTTTAATTTCTGGTTTTCATCATCTTAGCAAACCTATTTACATGCAAGGAGGCTATTGTAAGTTTGCTACCAAAATTTTGATTTCATCCACAAGGCATTGGTGGGAAATATCTTCCCAGCAAAGTAATGTGAGTTGTGTGTACAGACTAGAGGAGTGCGCGTATTAATTGTCTTGCCCATAGAATTCAAATGACACGTTTTCATGACTATAATGGGTGTTGTGGATAAGAAAGGGGCAAAATACGCCTTGGTTCCGGAAAATAGAAATGCAAAGCTGTTTGAGATGTACCTAAGGAAATCTCAGAAAGGAAATCTGACCTCATAAGGTCATTGCTTAAATATTCCCGCCATGTTTCCTGTCTTTGGCCATGCACTGTTAAGCTCCCTTTGAAGTCAATAAGCATAGCTATCCTTGAATCAGAAATAGAGGACATGGAGAAAGATAAAACAATGACCCCAGAAAGCAAGTTGTTTCTTTGTCAAAGAAGGAAATGTACCATTTGCCAACAATGTAATAAAGAGCTTCCTCGAAGATTTTTTTTTCACTTTCTATCAGCTACGGGAATTGATCGAGGAAATCTGACTTGATGCTCCACAATGAAAACCCCCTTGTGATTAAACGAGATGACAACTTGTACTTTGTGTGCCCTGTTATAGCGCTTATGAGTTTTACTGTGCCTACAATAAGGATAGATACTTAAGGGTGAAGAGAAAATCCCACAATAGTATCACATATCTAGTCAAACAAGAAATCCCATGTGAAGGTCAGAAATCCCTTTCCAACCCCTGGGAGTTTCTACAGCTTTGCCCTTCTTGTCTAGCTGTGTTCGAATACTAAGCATGTGAAAGACCAAGCAAATTCTTGCCTTTTTCGTTTAGACAGATTTCAGCCACAGATATAGCTTATACAAGTTACTCCCATTCCTTCTCCCTTGCCATTTTCTATCTTATTGTAATAACGCTTTTGTTTTGATGTCTTGGACTTTGGAATTCTATTTGCTTCCAGAGTTAGGAACCCAGTCCTTGGCATGAATAGAGATTTGCCCCAAGTTGTCACCAAGCGCATGCTACTTCTTTTATCTTTAAGAGTTTAGTCATCTTCTGTTTCCTTTTTAACTAAACTCTTGGTTCACACTTCAGGATGTAAAGGATGCTCTTTAATGGGAGAGCTCTTCCAGTTCTAGGGTGCCTATCATTTCCTTTTAGCACATTGAAAGAACATTCATTTGGGAATCTGATTCCTTCCCAAATCTTAAGACATCTCTTAATGGGATGTCATTCATTGGTTCACCGGCTGTTAGCAAAGGAAATGCCTGACCTTGCTGTCGCGAGTTGGGGAAACAAATCTCTCCATTTTAGTGTGTGCTTTTTGCTTTGTGTTTCAGTGACTTAGCTGAACCCTATGTCTTTCTATCATAATCTGCTAGGTTATATGCTTCCCTTTCCAAAAATGTTGTGACCCTGGATCTGGGATAGATGACAAAGCCAGCATTTTGGCTGATATGCCACATCCCTCTTTTGGCCATTCTGTTGGAGTTCACTTTCTTATTTATTTATTTTTAATTCACTCAATTTGTTCATTCGTTTTTTGGTTCATTCATTCAGTAAACAATACTTGTTTCTTCCTGCTTAAAAGAAGGATTTAGGAACCTACTATATTTAGTTGTTTATTTATTAAAGTCAACCCAAGTTTAGTCTGAAAATATGTGTGAATACACACATACCCATATGCACCTAACCCATAAAATCCAATTTCATTAAGTAATAGTTGCTTGCTTCAGTAAGTCAATCTTATTTTCAGGAATTTATTGAATTTCTTAACTCTTATTCTTTTGAAGATTTCAATGGTCTTTGCATTGTAAATTATTCATTTTTAAAACATGAGCCCTAAGAATCCTTTGGAGCTTTCTACAAGAAGCACAGGGATGCATCTAATTTTGAGGGGCAGTCCTTTTCCACCCACCAGGGAAGGCTCTTCAGCTGTGTGTGGCTTTGAGAGAGGTGACTATGGACCACTGAAAGAGGTGAGGCTCTTCCAGACTAGCACTTCCCCAGAGTTACCTTGAAATACCAATGAAGGGCCACCATCATTACCAGATGAAATACGTCTTTCCAATGACTCTGTTTTGTGGAAGAACACAATTATCCCTTATATAAAAGCAGAAAAATGAAGACAAAATAAAAACATTTTTATTATTTTTACTGTAATTGTTACCTGAACATTACAATTAATAACAGATAACAATAAGCACACGCACATTACCAGGTACTGCTCCAGATGCTCATGTGAACCATATTTTATGTGTCCTAAGATAATTTTTTTTTCACATTTTAACATCTCTGAAACTGGGATTCATCTGACAACTTATAGCAAGCTATTTGGCAGCATATTTAAAAATTGTGGTTTATATATATATATATATATATATATATATATATATACAACAAAGTTTTCCACCTTAGCCATTTTTAACTGTACAATTCAGTGGCATTAATTGCATTTACAATTTTGCACTGACATCCACATCATCCATTACCAAAGCTTTTTCATCACATAAAGCAGAAACTGTACCCAATAAGCAATATCTCCTTATTCCCTGCTCATCCCAACTCCTGATAAACTCTAATCTACTTTCTGTCCCTATGAGTTTGCTTATTCTAGATATTTCATACAAGTGAAATCATACAATATTTGTCCTTTTGTGCCTGGCTTATTTCACTTAGCATAGTGTTTTCAAGGTTCATCCCTGTTATAGCATGCATTAGAACTTCATTCCTTTTTATGACTGAATAATATTCCAGGCAGCATTTTTTTTCCTTCTACATAGTTCATAAAATGAAATGGGTCTTATAGTTCATGAAATAAAGTATTAACTCATCCAAACATCGCAACTACAACAACTCTGTGACTTAAGTACTATTAATGTGCCCGTTTAACAAATACAACTGAGATAGACAAAGTAGCTTGCCCATGGTTAGAAGTTATTTGGTTACAGAACTGGGACTCAAACCCAGGCAAAGTGATTCCAGGCCTTGTGGTTTTAGCCTCAATGCTTAACTTCCTTTCAAAGGATGAAGTGTCTCTTGGCTGGGTCTGTTTACTTTCCTGTCAAAAATAAGTCGAGGGACCTGCCTGCATGATATGGTGTCTCTTTTGTCACCCAGATTTTTATAATATGCCTCCATATTTCTCTGGCTATATCCCAGGTTAAGCTGAAAGTTAATGGAAGCTGCAAAATTTCTGACTTCTGTATCTGCAATGGTTACACCATATATTGTCCTCTTAGTGTCCTTATTCCTTGTCTTTAAGGCCTGGTGGCAAATCCTGAAGAAGTTCAGCATCATTGTTAATTTAGTGACTTGACAATCTACTGTCGTGTATGTTGGCTTCACAAATTGGACCCATGATATGAGCTTGAATCAAAGAATTGAGTTGAGAGACAACTGGGATGAGGAGAGAAACAATTGTAGGACTAATTGAAGTTGTGATATCTATCTCTCCAGAATATTCAGAAACACTAATTTAACTTCAGTATAGTTTTATATGTTGGTTGTTTTTTTTTCTTTCTGTATTTAAAGCAAATAAGATATTGGATCTGGCAGCTTCATGGGTGGGTAAAGAGAGATCCAGATGAAACTTGCTTCCAAGCAGAATAGTAAAAAGCATATTTATTTTAATGTTGTCACTCTCACCTTCACTACCAAAATAATCAAAATGTCCATGTAAGTAGAATTGAGATGTAATTCTACTAATTCGGCCTTGTGCATAATGATACCATTACTTCATTACACCAAACAAGTTCCTCATGATTATTTAGAACACTAGCATGACAGTCTCAAACAAATAGTATGGCTAGGTCCAATAATGCAGCTAAAGGGGATGAGCTGGGGTGAGTGTTCTCACTAATATAACTATTTAAATAGCGATCACTTGAGGCAAACACACTAAGAAGCAATCTCAGCAGAAAGAAACACAGGATTTTATAATGAAGGTGAAGCACATGCAAGAAGCTTTATTTGTCAAACATGAAAGATAAACCATGTGAATATGTTTCTCTGTATAGACCTCAAAAGCATGGAAATATGTATATAACTTCAAGATTTCAAAAATTATCATCTTATTTGAACACAGTTGGGAGATGTAGAGTGAACAGTTGGAGACCCTCCTTTGAACTATTGGATTTACTTTAGAATCACACTTAACTAAACTTAGAACATGTTCCGTTGATTAATGGCAATTTCAAATGGAAGAAATCATGGATACGTTGGAAAACATAAGTAATCTACAAATAACCCATTTCTTCTAATTATTCTTCTTATTTTTATTCCTGGCACAGAAATGCAATTCTGTCATCAAGAAGCCACTGGTCATCTACATAGATGTTCATTTACTTCTTCACCCAATGTAATTACTCATAAGTATTTGTGGATGTGGGGATAAAAGAGTGGATCATTCTATATACTTCAGGTGAATAATTTACTTGTTTGGTTTAAATAAACTGCACTGGAAGGAATATCAATTATTTAAGATTCCTTATACACGACTCACTATGTTATAACCCTGTGTGGTAAATTCTTGGCCATGGTGCCTCAGTGGTTTCAAAGATTTTAATGCCCTCTTTAACTTTGGAAGAAGTTTTTTCACTTAAGGACCTAGACGCACAGGTCATTTGGCCTCAACCACAACTTGGCCATTAGTTTAAACTTAGATTGAGCATGTCGTTATCAACAGGTGAGAGGTTAATCACTTTTGTCAATTTTATTTAGATACTTTTAGAGTACCTTACCTAATATGTAGTACATTTTCATGATTGATTCATAATCAAAATTAATGCATTCATATAGCAAATATTTATTATTCCCCATATTTCTTACACTGTGCTGGGGACTGTGAGTGTTAGAAGTCAACACACAATTCTAGCCTTTAAGAATCTCGCTATCTTGTTGAGAGATAAATTGTAAATTCCCACAAAGCTAAAACGTATTAAGATTACTCAGTCCTCTGCACCTAAGAGTTTTCCCTCATTAAAAACAAAAGCACCAAACAAACAAAAGCACGCTGCAAAGCATGATGTGGTGAAGTGGCAGGAAGTCCTAGCCCGTTGTGCATGGGAAGTTCGTAGTCACACAGGTGGCAGCCAGAGAGCTCCCCGAGATGGAGAGGAGCTTGAGAGGAACCCCCAGATCTATGGCATGGGCTAGGGAGAGCAAGCAGAGGGCAGAGGTGTGGATTCCTCAGGTAGGGAAAGCATACAAGCAAAGGCATAGGCAAGAATGAATCAGGTTTGATTAGGGAATAGCAAGGAGATTACTGTAACAAGAGGTAAAGGCCAGGGAATGTGCATGTGAAGACATCCTGAAGGGTTGGGAGTTTATTCCTTCAATGAGTCTTACAGAATACCTCCTATGTAGGAGACACTGAGGTAGGAATTATTTAAGAAATAATTTCTTTAAAAACAATAACAACAAGAGAAAAACAAAACAAAAAATATAGCTTCCCTTGACTTCACAAAGCTTGTCATCTTTTCAGAGGCAGAGACCAGAAAACAGAATGATATACTTTTATGCTAACTTGAGGTTATGGTCAGAGTAATATGGAAAGCAATAGAGAGGTACCTAACTCCAGTATGGTAGGGTAGGGAAGGCTTCTCATAGGAAACCTTAGACCAAAAGGATATAAAAAAGTTCTCCAGGCAGAGAGCAGTGGGAGAGGGGAGGACAAGATCACAGCATGTTACAAAGGCCCAGAAACAATGAGAGTCTGAGGAGTTACAAGTGCTGCACAGTCTCTCCCAATGTGGCTGGAGTAACTGGAGATGAGGATAGAGCAATAATGGCAGTCACATCATCCTGGGCCTTGAGGGAGTCACATGATCATAAATAGACCTCTGTACCCTAATGGAGAATGGCTTGGAAGGGGGTGAAAGTGGAGGTGGGAACATTGGGGGTGATGGGAGCCTAAAATACATTCAAATCAGCAATACTTGGTGGGCTACTGGATTGGGGACTGAGGGAGGACAAAGCTGTATGCTTGTGTAAATAAAAATGAACTTTTTCAAGTAGGCAACAGGAAAGAGACATGAAGTTAGTCATGGGCTTTTGGTCAAGTAATGGACATCATTGATCGCTGGGTGATTGATATATGACTTGGGAGAAGAGGTAAGAAAAACAGGTAGAAGGGACTGGTAATAGAACAGCTTTGGAGAGAGGCCACATTTAGAAGATATAAGGAAGAAGATAGACTGCCAAACCAAACTGAAAAGTGTTTGATCATAGAAAGATATATCAGGAGAGTATAGAATTGAGCAGGCCAAGGAAGGGCAGGCTCTTCAGTAGTGGTGTATGCCTCAGAGAAGTCAGCATTTATCTAGCCAGCATTTATTTAATGTTTACTATGTGCCAGCCACTATAGCAATTGTCCTAGGGAGAGAGGCAAACAGGTTAAACAAATAAACCCCCACCTCCCCAAAAAAGTGTGCAATGAATTCTATGAATAAAAGTATGCCCAAGGTTTTAGCAATTAAGATTTTTTGAGCACTTATTATACTTCAGGCACTATGCTAAAGAGGTTACATACCTTACTTCACCTAGTCTCCACCACTCTTCCCAATTTCTAGATAAAGAAAATGATGCTTAGAGAGTTGTCAATCAATGTTTACAATTCCTTTTTAGATTGTTCAAACATAGTTGTAGCTTGAAGGGGCATGATCTGCTTGGTTTCTTGAAAGAAAGACCACTTGAGGAGACTCTATAGTAAACTGCTGAAAAGAAAACCAGATTTCAGGAGTTTTCACAATGGGTGGAGAGGGAAAGAGAGGTGGTGGATTTGGTCACCCAAAACCATTCAAGAAGTTTGGTTAAAGAAAAAAAAAAAAAGTAGAGAATTAAACCACTAAGCACCATGAAAGAGATGTTCAAAATGTTAAGAAAAAAAAGAAATCCTTAGATCACCTAGACTTCAAGAATTCTCTGAAGAAGAATTTACTTGCATTTCATTAATCAAGGTTTCACTTTTGGGGTCTTTTTTTTTGGTGGGAGGTCATCTCCTGCCATGACTGTGACACTGATCATATGAAATTGATGGCACCCACTCCCTAGTGTCCTGGTTATAATGGGGACCATCAGATGTTCTACTAGTCCTTGACGTCATGATGACACCGTGAGGAGGTCAATAGACAGGGGAAGTACAGGCTACGTCTACTTGAGGATGTTTTAAAATTATTTTCCAAGGTGTCAGTACTAAATCTTCTGCCTTTTTTCTCAGCAGTGTTCAGGACCTGTCAGTTTTCAGGGCCCCATTCGTCATTGTTGCACTTTAGTAGATTCCAAATCTGACAAAATGCACGGTGGGTGCTTATCTCTAAAGTGCTAAACTTTTAATTGTTGGGACAATTACCTTGACAGACTGTTCCACAGCGGGGACAGAGAGAGTCCACAAAATGTTCAGAGAATTTGTCTAAACTTCTGCCCTTTGAAACCCAGAGAAATGGATAGCTGAAGCAAGCAGAAACACACTAAATGCCCAACCCTATGATCTTGGGCAATGTATCCCCATACAACATTTTCCCCTGTCTTCCCAACCCTTTCGGGTAACAGTTCTGAACAAGGATCAACTTCAGCTGTGCAATATGCTGGCCAAAATTTCAGAAACGCTGGAACCAATTTATTCCATCTGGAAAATTAGTTTCAGCTTTTATTGCTGTAGAATTTAGTCCAAACCAGACTCGATTTCCAAAAGGAGGTCCCTGCTCCTTTACTGTCAGAATTTTCTTTTCTCTAAAGCTCACTCATTTAAAAGATTTAAAATGATAATCAACATCAAAGATCTGCACCTCTTTTACACTGTGACATTTTTCCACATAGTGTTTCTCCCAAGGCTATTTCTTTTCAAAGACATGAAGAAATTCTACCATCAGTTACTATAAAAAGGGGGATTTGGGGAATTTAAACTGTTCCCTTGTAAACGTATATTTTAGTCAGCTTTTCTCTTGTGCCAGGTAGTGACTCAGTTGCTTTCTTAAAGCAGCAGCAAGATGGGCTGCTTAATCATTTGGAAAAAAAAATACAGAACAAAATATTCACAATTAAGTTTAAATAAAAACATGACTCCAAAAATCTATTTTTACAAGCATATTGAAAATTAAGCAACATTGAACATTTCAAATAGTCATATATAAGATTTCTTTGTTTCAGTCCATCTGTTACTAATTAAACATTTTATATTTCCATTGTGATTAATTATGCTATTTATATACTTGAAAATGATTTGTTTGGAAAGGTATGGCCTAGTGTAAGTCTTTCATTTGTGAGAATGACAGCCCTTCAAAAAGTAGAGCAACACTATGCACTCAGGAAATCCACCATCTGTTTTCTTGTGCTCTTATAACAAACTACAAACCTATAGCAAAACAGAATTGAAAGAAAACAGAGTATAAATAATGTTAACGGCATTCATTTGAGATGTCCAAAAATGTATCCATTTTTTAATTAAGCCAAGATACTCTCTTGGTACCCAAAGAAAATTACAGCTACTTTAATGCTATCCATACTCATTCCTAGAGTGAAACTACCAAATGGCCAGAAAGTTTCAACCACGTCTAGGAGGCACCCTTAACTCATTCTGATGTAGGTTGAATTTACCAAGTGTTAGTACAGACCAAGATGGTGTACACCAGATCTAGGCATGCCTTAATCCCATAGAGAGACCTGGATTAGGGTTATAGTCAATATAATTGAGAAAAATGCTCTAGAAAGTGTGCAATAGACCATTTTCCAACACAAATACTCCTTGGTGCCAATTGACAGTCAGGACCTAGTACCAGCAATTTCCCACCATTTGAAACTTAGCTATTGTATCATTTTTGCATGACCAAACAGGCATCTGAAACCACAGAATAAAACCATTTTTTATTCTGCCTAGCCAAACCACTATTAGGGAAATTTTGTAAATCAAAACAAAATTGCTCTCAGACAAAAATAAACATCTGCCAAATATCAGACCATGATTATTTTTATGATGGTTATTCATCCTCAGAAAGTAGGATTCTGCAGCAGTGATCTTCCTAAGGATCTATAGCAAAGGTAGCCAGGAGCCACAGCTTGCTTTGCACGTGATCCCTCTCTCCTAGTGAAAGCCACTCATTAGCACCCCCAGGGCCGTGGAGGCTGTTTGCCCTGCACACCATTTGCTTGCTCTAGGTGTCTGATTGTCTTTCCCCTCCTGTTTTCTCCATCCCAACTGAAAGCTATTCTATGACTTCTGGCATCTCTATTAAGTAGTGAGCCGCATGGAAATGATTAACTTTTGAACTGCAAAACTGAAAACACTCTCTTGCACACTGTGGAAATGAAACATGTCATGTAGAAACGGGTTCCCCTGATGGAGTTTGCAGCAAGAAAGAGAAATCATTGGCTGAGATTTCGTTTTTGTTGTTGTCATTGTAGATCAAAAGGATGTGCTCATCCTTTCTGATAGTCCCACCCCCTTGGTAAACAGCCTCTGAGTGAGTCCATTAAATATTTAAACAGCCCTGGTATCTATTAATGTTATCAGACACATGGAATATGTCGGATGGATTTATTCTGCCGTTAAGGGGCCATACCCCAGTGCCCCTCCTGGGACAGTGCTCCAGCTGTTTAAACTATAATTCCATCACTGGGAGGAATGGGAAAGCACTGACCTCTTTGAAATGGACTCATTGCTACTCAGCCTGTAAATTGCAAATGAAACCTTTCTGTATTCATGTTAAAATATGCATGGATAGGAATTAAAGCACTTGGGGTCACCAGAAAGCTTGGCGCATTTTCAGTAACATCCAAACAGCTGGTGGAAAGAATCCAACAAATCAATGCCTGGAATATTTGTGATCGGGGTGGGGCTCAGTAGCTCTACCACTGGGTATGGGGGAATCTTAATCAATTCTCTGAAGCTTATAAGGTTTTTTTAAATTCCACTACTGTTTACTTGATCCTGTTTCTCAAAGGAGATAAATTATCTTGATGATATATTCCTTATTTATGCTCTGTAAAATAAATCTAATATCAGATTATGCCTGAGTTCCTTCAAACTAGGAGCTAATTTGTTGCCTTATTTTTACCCACTTCGAGCTTATGAGAAAAATTCCATCCCAAGACAGATAAAGGATATATGGCCAAGACTTTACTTGAAGAGAGGGATGGGTGGTGGTATTTCACTTCACTGGGAAGTTATCTTTGGCATTACAAGTGTGTTTGCTTGATTTACATCAATTTAACTTAATCTGAAAGTCCTTAAATGATTTATAAGAAGCATTGGTAAAGCCATGGTGCTGGAGATTGTAGTTTCAAAGAGAATTCAAAGAGTGAGATTCATTATCTTAAGAAATCGTTGTTCGTTCTGAAGTCATCAAACAGGTGGCAGACCCAGTACCTTGAATATGAGCAGATCTTTGGCATGGCTCAGTGTTGGATATGAACAGCCATGGTTGCTGATTGATAATATGCCCATCAAAACTTGTGAAAGCAAAAACCTTGGAATTTAGTGCATGCATTAAATGACAGAATAAAGATCCCAAAAGATATAATGATCTAGAACAATGCCCTAATCTAATAAGAAGACTTGATGATGATAACCACAAATAATCCTGTTTGATTTTGGGGGGAAAATTATATAGAAAGATGAGCAACTAGGGTTGGACAAAGACAAAGAAGGTAAATGGCAGGTGAAGATGTTTCCCAGTGAGGTAGTTTTGGGATCATTGAATTCATCCTAACCTTCGAACCACATTCTTGTGTCTGTGAGGGAGGTTATTACTAAAATGTGGTTTGAGGTGAAGGTTGGTGACACCAGGTCTGTTCTTTCTTTCTCTGCTTTGTGAGGGCATGAAGTTAACATGAACAGGTAAGGACTCTGATCTGTCAAGTAAAGGAGAATATTTAAAAGAGGCCTTTTGGCTACATGTACAACTATGCCAATCTATGTAGGACAGACATGGATGACACAAATCCTTTTCACCTCTAGCTGCGTTCTGAGACCTTGGTTAGACCAAAGGGTTGGGAGTCAATGGGCTATCAAATAAACAGCTCTAATAATACACAAGAAATGGAATGGGACTTAGGTCTACCATGGGCAAAATACGCATAGACATTTTAATTGGCCTCAATGACTCATAAGAGTCAACTCTATAAAGACTGCCAATAAAGGCTAATGTAATTATATTCTTGGTTGGTTCATAGCTAGTCCAAGGTTGATGATAATCAGGCCTATATAATGCATTCATCACACTCCTTGAGTAATACAATTGTCTATGTGGGAAAATAGAGATCAACTGGAACATCCTGAGAGTAAACCAGATGGTAAGAGAGTTGAAACCATCTCAAATGATCCATGACTATCAGCACACAGTAAGTGCTCAGTAAGTGAATTAAACTGAATTGGGAACAGGTACTGTAGATGTGGAAAGGGGATTATATTTGAACTGTGTGGTCCCGATTAATATTATTAAGCTAGTTGATCATTGTTATAAAGGAATCAATTTCACCAGAACATAAAAAGAGCTTTCTAACAAGCATAGCTATCTGAAGATTAAATAGGCTGCCTCCAGATATAGTGAGCTCTCTAACACTACAAGTACAGATTAGGAAATGATTTGGTTTGGTGAAAGATTCAAGTATGGGATGAGAGGTTAGTTGAGATTCATAGCGTCTATGAATCTACAATCTTTTAGGGCCACAAAAGGAGGCTCTAGAAAAAGAATATTTCAGAATGCATGAATGGCAAGTCTCTAAAAGAGAAGTGTATACAAAGGAGCTTCCAGGACAACCCTTCTAAGGCAGTAATGCCCACTCCTTCCATGGTAAAAATGTTATATGGCCAAGGAACATTCTCACAAATTCAGTGAACCCAATTCAGTGTCCCCATTTAAAGAGCAACACTTTAAGCAACTAAAATGCAATTTGAATTTCACTGGAGCTTTGGAAAAAGATATATTTAGTGGTTATTAACCTAGTACTTATTCTTCCATTGCACAAAATGCCTCTTTTCCTGAAGAATCCCCTGCAGAGAATTCCCAAGCTGGGACAGAGCAGCCTCCTTGCAATTGGCATCCAAACCACAGGGCATAGCCGATAATGATTTCCAGTTAAAGAAGCTGCCAAAGAAAGATGGCAGTCATTTAAAATAATTTCTGCCTCTGGAATATTTTCCTTTTCATTTATATCACTTATGGGTCAGTTTACCTAGAATCCTGGGTTTAATGCCTTTAAATAATTTCCCCCCCAAAAGGTTCAAGGATATAGGATGTACAGGCACAAAACAATATGAACACTCCTTCATGGGACATAAGCTTTAGGGAACTAAAGATAGGTTAATTCCATGCCTGATTCATTCCATGGGCCATTTAACGAGAGTCTCTGGAATTGTTCAGTCAATAATGAACTCTCAGGATCTAAAGGTAATCACGGCTGTAATTATTAAAATTTACACCAGAATTCTATTACCCTTTGTACGGATAAGTGTTTTATATTAAGTGGTCTAGAAGGGATGCGTGAACTGATTCAATAACACCAGAAATCTCTCTCATTTGTTCTTTGTCGCATTACTCCCTTCTGCACCCGAAACATGGGACCATGCTTCCCTTTAATTCTAGGGAAATATTTATTAATTTTTTGTATAAGTAATTTAGAACTTAAAACTGCTTTTCTCATATATTAGCTCATTTAATCCCTGCAACCCATGCTCTTTTTATTATTAATAATATTAATAGATGACACCTATTAATTTCATAGCTACCTCCCAAGCACTATTCTAAGTGCTTTTCATATATTATCTCATCTGACATGCACAGCAACCCAAAGAGATAAATATTATTATTAACTCCATTTTACAGATGAGAAACATAATGTTTGAAAAGATTTGGGCTTTAGGGCTCTCACTCCAAGTCACACAACTAGTAAATGACAGAACCAGGATTTGAATGTAAGAAGCTTGCCCCAGAGCCCATGCTTTTAACCACTATCCAGCATTTTAACCACATGATTTAATATGCATGTCACCTTGTAGCCTCCATTGTGTTCATGGTACATTTTAGTACATAGGTTATAGCATATTTAATGCAAGGTTTGAAAAAAAGGAGCCTTTTGCTTGTCTTTGTTTTTAGATGAAGAAGATCTCATGGTTCTTCTAATAAGACATATAATCTGAGTATAAAAGTTCCCTTTGACTCTTATAAGGCCAGCAATAGAAGTTGTGATTATTATAAACAGTGTGAAGCATTCATTGGACTAGTGATTTCACTAGTGTTGTAAGAAGACCAAAAAAAAAAAAATCTCTATCTTAGTCAATACAGACAAGGATCCAGACATCAGCTGCAAACAAGCACCAAATGCCATTTCAAATATTGTATGATTATTTTAGTATTAATTCAGAAACCAAAGAATTTTCAAAATAACATAAAAATATGATTATAACCCAAAAGCATCACATTTAACGTGATATAAAGAATTTCCTGGTATGTAAAGGTATGTATATCACCTTGAATTCTTATGCAAAAACCTGAAGGAGTTGGTTGATTATTTGCCCACAGAGGAGTAAAGAGCAGGTACAACTATCAGCAAAACTTAACTGCTCCTTCTCTGCTAATTCCATTTTAAAAATAAAATATGTTCAAAAGAAAAAGTATGAGTTACATTCTACAGACATTTAAAAATAATTGGTTAAAAAAAAAAAGTTCAACCGTATTGTTCATATGTTGCAGATAAATCCAGGAGGATCTCAATCTCTCTTAGTATTCGTTATTCATTTAAAAAATGAAATGGTATCCCTGTAGGCTCAGTAAGTGGGGTGCGCTCACAATTGGGAGAAGTCAAGCACATTTTGATTCCACCATTTGCTTCAAATTATTTTCAAACATTTTGGGTTTGAGGAAACTCAAAACACATTTTCTAAGTTCTCTTTTCCTTTTAAACTCATGTGTTTGGTAAGAAAAATTTAATCCATATGTTCTGATTCATTTTGAGTTAACTCATCAGACTGTTGATTTTTAAGATCTATTTGATGTCCAAAAGCTTTTTGATGGTTGTGATTTTTTCCTCTGAAATAGTATTTTGTTTTTTCATGTGTAAACAAACATTGGTCTCAAAGATTCATGCTCCACATACCAAGGATTTGAGTGGGTGCTAACTCATTCAAACTCATTCCAGTCATTCAGAGGGAATTATAACATGTACAATAGCTCAGCATGTTCAGATTGGTGTATATATATATATATAAACTATATATGACTTTCTTTCAAACTCAACCTGAATGATGTATGAATACATTTTTATGAAATCTACAAATATTTTAGTAACTATATCTGATTTAATTTAAGCAGGAGATAAAGTCCACATAACTGTTTTGAAACATACCATTGGTGGGAAAGCACATCCTTATCAAAGATGAAAGAAGAGAAAAAAAGAATATTGCCACTATACAAATAAAATTCATATTGCTCATCCCATGTTTCACAAATAAGACTGAACTGTAGGCAAGGGTCACTACTTGTTTGGAGGAGGCTTGCCAAATCTTTAAAATACTTTCTATATAATTTTGAAAAAGGAAATCAGAAGTGTTAGAGGTTGGACTACACATAGGGGAAATGCCCTACCTTGTTTTGCCTTTCTTTTCTTGGGATTGAAATGGAAGGAAATGAATGATAAATGTTGGTCTTCCCATAAGATTAAAATACTCTGGCTCAAGGCAATGTGTCCCATCATCAAATACCACTGGTTTTAACAATGCCACTGGAAGAAATGCTATCAGAAGGGATCCTGATGACTTCTTTTCCGTGAATAGACAGGGTGATGCAAAAAGGATTTCACAGATCATGGGAAATCCTCGACTGCCCTGAAGCCTAAAGCAGTATGCACATAAAAGCTAGCATCCATCTTGTCATGGTCAGGGAAAATATGTTCTTTTTCTTGCCATGAAACATCACAGAGAACTGATTTTCATGCACGGGGGTCTGCCCAGTGTACAAATCTGCAAAGCAAACATCCAAAGCAGGCCCAACAAATTACTCTTAGGTTAATCGGTGGATGTTTGCGTTACATATGTTTTTACTGTGAATAATATATCCTCTCACTGGAGCCCCTAAAGGGTTCCTGAAACATGTGGGTCTCAGCATTAAATGAGAGAAGCAGGGACATTCTAGTTAACACTGAAAAATAAAGAGAGAGTAAATGTTTCTTCTCCCAACTTCCAGAGGAGTCGCTGGCCCACTGCCTGGAGAAGTTGTCCTTGCCAGACCAGAAGAAGGTGATGCCTATATGAGAAAACTCTGGGAAAGAGAATGATGATCAAAACTCTTCTTGCTCAAATGAGGGGGGAAAATGTTGTTCCCCAACCCAGTCTTTCAAAGGGACACAAGTGATCCTCAATTGGCTATTCATTTTTTCTTAATGGGTCCTGTGTAATAGCATTATCTCAAGAGTGAAAAATTTAAAAACCAGGACATTTTATTCTAACTTAGCAACAGTAGCTTAAGGCTGACCCCTTGGTTTTAAACTTACTTACCAAAACCATCTTGCAGAAACAATGCAGGGGAAACTTGTACTATAATAGTCTTTATGGGGATGCATTATACCCACGCATTATACATATATGTGCACATGTGTACACTCATATTCTCTAAGATGTCAACACTGAACAAGAATCCTCACCTTAAAGACATTTGACAAATGGGCACTAGAAATTTTTAAAAGAAGAGCAAATGTTCATTCTAGGTACTTTCTGTCTTGGAAATGAAAGAAATTTTAAAGCCAAAAGTAAAAAGGGATTACATAACTCTGAAGCAATTAATAAAAGCTCATGTTCACCCATATCCAACTGATGTCCCTACGGGGCAGATCCCTCCCTTTGAGGAGCAGGTGCAGGCATCCTTTGGCACAGTGGCTCTTAGCCCTGTTGCACAGTAGAATTATCTAGGGAACTCTGACAGAATTCCAGTGCTGAAGCCCCACCCTAGACAAATTGTATCAGAATTTCTAGAGTTGCAATCCAGACGTCAGTATTCTTTCAAGCTCCCCAATTATTTATAATGTGCAGTCAAGCTTAAGAATGTTCTCTCTGAGAACTTCCTGTCACCTTGGATTTCAGCTCTGATGAGTAAGAAGTTGGGATATTGGTGGTGGAAGATAAGAGAAGTGTACCCAGAATAGCTACAGCTGCCATATGCAAGGGGTGATGCCCCCACCCACCCACATGAATACATTATATTAGATGATGTAAATCCAAGGAAATAGAACTTTAAAACCTGATTTCCTCTTCGCAATCTTTTAAACATACTTCTGGGGGGAAAAAATTAGTGACCTGCCAGGAAATTTCATTAATACTGTGAAACAAAATGATATTTATATTTCCCGTTAATCATAAATCTTGTATTTACCAACTTTCTATTTTTTGTTATTTTGAATCTTTTGTTATATCTGAAATAATGGTCTTTTAGGTCTTAGTGACCAGGTGAAATCTTTCTAACCTTGAAAGTATCTCCTTAAACTTAAATATCACTCTCCATGTCAACTTGTAGTTAGAAAGAAGCTACAATTTTTGGTGTTTGAAAGATCAACTTTATGAAGCAAATACTGTTATCCTTTATTCCTAGACATCTTAAATGCTGATTTTAAAAAGTAGCAACAACAAAAAAAGGCATTTCAGAAGTCATTTATGACATAATGTAGATTCTTGTACTCACTAACAAAAGTCTGGTTACACAATTTAAAAAATATTTCCCATAACAATTTAATAAAAATACACAAGAAAACTTTATAGAAATCACCTTGCCAGCCATAAAGGTCACAAGTGTGTTAAAAGCTGAGAATCTTTTTCCAAAGTCTGGAATCTAAAATATCTGATTTTTGAAATTATATGCATATGAGAGATTACTAAGAAAAAAATGAATCTGCAGAAATAATAATTATACTAAATTGCTTCAAGAAATGTCAAAGATCTAAAATTTCTTAGAAGAATACCAGTGTAAAGGCACTTCCTAGTTCCTCTTCCTCACATCACCCCATAAACAAAGGCATCCTCCAACGTTCTTTGAGCCTCTCCTCTTTCCTTAG
This sequence comes from Cabassous unicinctus, assembly GCA_029593785.1. Taxonomy (NCBI): domain Eukaryota; kingdom Metazoa; phylum Chordata; class Mammalia; order Cingulata; family Chlamyphoridae; genus Cabassous; species Cabassous unicinctus. The sequence goes on along the minus strand of JAQZBX010007962.1, from coordinate 20,241 downwards.
TCCTTAATGTACATGGCACCTACTTGACATTGTCTCTTGTTTACATTGCTAGCCTACATCTTGCCCTGACCTCCCAGATGTCTAAATGTACACCTTCACTTGGGCATCCCACAGGAACCTTAAACTCATTATCTTGCCCCACCCCGATCCGCAATCTACTACTTTCCCTATTTCCAATCTCAGTGAACAGTGTCCACCCTGGCTGCCCCAAACTCAAGTCTTAAACATGGGTCCTTCTAAATTCTTGCAATCCACTTTTTGCCCACATCCAATTACTGGCTTAGATTGACCAATTCACCTCATTAACATATTTACTCTCCATCCTCTTTTCTCCTGCCTCACTCCACCGCCTTCATTCCAGACTTCATTTGTCACTTGAGTAGCATGTAATGCCCTCCAAACCAATGGCCTTACTCCTCATTTATTTGTTTCAATCCATACTCCACAAAGATGCTACCGTGGTATTTTAAATTGCAAATCTGACTTGGCATTTTAAACTCCTCCTTAGTACCTTCCCAAGTCTTCCGGGTAATGTCCAGGACTCTCGGCATGGCAAACAGCCCTGAATGATCTGTTCTCTACCACTTTCTCCAACAAACCTGGTCTCCCCCTGCTGCTCTTCTTGCCCTCTAAAACCTTGGTTACCTTCTGTCAATATGCCTTTGTCTCCCTGGAATTTCCTTCTTCTTCTCTGTTTTATCCCAACCTTCCCCCACTCTGGCCAACTTCTACTTCTGTTCAAAATACCCCTTATGGATTAGCCCCTCTAGAAGACCCCCCTAATTCATCAGAACCCTCATACTCCTCTTAGCTCTTCTTCTGATATTGCACTTGCCAAAGACAGTAACACCTTTCTCCTAAACTGTAGACTCTTTGAAGGTGGGACCATGTCTTAAATTGACTTTTAAGTCTGCATTTAGCATTCCCAGTACCCAGGAGACTTTAATAAATTTTGAATGAATGGATGAACGAATGATTGAACTGGTGACTAAAAGCACCCCTTCTCCAGGAGTATAGTTACATTTTAATGCAGGTGTTCTTAACCTGGGCTCCCTGGATGGGACTTCGGGGGGGCTGTGTATGTGAGCCACCTGAAGTGTGCATGCATTTCCTGGGAAGAGAGTGTATAGCTTCCATCAGTTTTTACTTTCTCCCCTCTATATAGTTAAGAAAAATTATGTGGAAGAAATTGAGGGGTTCACAATCCACCTCAATATTAGATAGGGGAAGCCTGAACCATCTTCCAAAATTCATACCCACAAATTAATATATTGGGGGGAAAATATTAAGAACTCGCACTTCTGCTCCTAATTAAATAAAACCGGCATTTATCATAGAGGAATTGACTAACAAATATGTATAAAGTTTCCTAACTGCATAGTAGATGTGTTTACATGTGTTAAGCCAAACACATTTATTAAAATTGCTATTTATTGCTCTCAACATATGTTAAGGTTATCATTATCTTTGATTTAAAATAGAGGAATTCAGTCTCAGGGCTGGACCAAGAATATACACTTGGTTTGTGGGAAAGCAGCCCAGGTTACACAGCTCTTTTCCAATTTGTACAATAGGTGAAACAATGAAATACCCAGTTTCTAATTCAGATTTTGAAGAATCACAGAATTTGAACATTCATTTTCAATTTAGCCAATATCTGCCGAGGGCAGCTCAGGTCAAGCACTGATTTAGGGACTGCCATTGGAGAGTGGAAGGTGGCAAGGTGCACCAGACACAATCAACACTTAACTTGGTGCCTCAAGAAGCAAATGTTCTATAATAGTTTCTGAATGACTCTATCATTTTATCCACAATAGTGGTTACTATATGAATCACCCATAAAAGGTAAGTTTAGGGGGGTTCAAACATTGAGTTTGGAAAATTATAGTATGAACTAGTCTCTCTAAAATAAAAACAAAAATTTAAAAATTTCTCTAACATAAAAAACAGCCCTTAAATTTGTGACTGAAGGTCTTTCACTTCCAGAAATAAATCTTATGCACCCAATCTTCCAGCCTTGAGCAGTAGTCCCCGAATTTCCGTGTGAATCAAATAGCTGGGAATTCTTGCTACTCTCTATTATGGTTCAGGCAGTGAGCTGTGGGCCTATAAATCTGCAGTTTAACCCTGTACATTTCAAGTGATTCCAATGCAAATGGAGGAAACACACATTAAGAATCATTCCTGTAACCTCAGATACTGGCCATGAGTTCCAGGTACAAAAACTTGCAAGTAAAACCCTTTAAATGGTTTCTTCTACATGAATATGTGTCCCAGGATCAAATAGTAGCCCTCCCTATATTCCCTCTCATTCATGCCCTGTTTGTAGAAGGCAGCTAGAAAATTGTGCAACTTGGATCCTAGATTACCTACAACAGAAGAAGAGGCTCAGGACTCTTTTCCCTTCTCTTACCTCTATTTACTGAAGAGTTCATTAAATTCTGCTTTTAAAAGCTAGTCTTGGCTTCTGATCAAATATGAATTGACGATTTTGGAATGCTCATATACTTTAAAACATTACATAACATTGCCTATATATTTAAAGCTAAATTAATTACTTTGGGCAAATCTGCTTCAGCATGTTTAAAAATATATTTAATTCTGGGGACGGACGTGGCTCAAATGGTTGGGTGTCCGTCTCCCATATGGAGGGAGCTGGGTTCGATCCCTGTGACCTTCTGGTAAAAATTTAAAAAACTAAACTAAAATAAAAAATATATATATGATTCTGCTCAGAGGGCCACAAGAAATAACCTCACCTGGTGCCCCAAACCACCAAGGCTGGGAGAGAGATGCATTATGTAGTTACACTACCATGGCCTTTCTCTTGCAGTGCAGTTCCAACTCAGCATTTGTAGGCCCTGCTTGTCTCTGGACTGAAAACTGGAAGCCAGTGCTCCTACATTTCTTGTCCTTCTACATGAACATAAAACTCCTTCTCCTTAACTGAGATGTACGAGGTAGCCCTTCTTGCAGCCACTTAGGCCCAAGTTACGTCAAGGTTGCTCTGATTTTTTGGGTTCAAAGTGAAAACGTAGCCTATGACTTGGGGGTGCTCTTCTATTTTCCATACCCCAGAGTTTACTAGGTCTGATTTGCAAAGTTCCTTTGCTCCTTCCCTTCAAGTTCTGATGAGCTGTTTTGTACTCTTGACTTGAATAAGGCTCTATACCCAAATTTTCTTGTTATGTAACTGTCATTAAGCCAATGGACTTGGGAGTTGATTAAGAAGGAAAAAATAACTTGACCATCTGCTTCTTCAGATCATGTCTATTTTTCTCAGAGCACATTTTTAGAGGATTGTTGTCTCTTATCTTTAGGCAGAGTTTCTAATAGAATTTATAACCATGGAATTGTGACACTGATTTCTCAAAAGAGTATTTAAGAACATTCCTCATGCTTACCCTTTGGGGCATTTACTCTTTCAACTAAGGGTTCAACCTATGTTGGATCCTTTGCCAATCTGGCCTTCATTTAATTCCTGGAACACACCAAGCATGCCCTACCTCAGAGCCTTTGCATACATTGCTCCAACTGCTTATAAAATACACACTACTCTCCTCATGGCCAGCCCTTTCACAGCTTTCAAGTCTACACTTAATAAAGGTCATTCCTTCTATCCAATTTAAAGCAACTTCCTAGGAGCAGATGTGGCTCAAGCAGTTGATGCCAGCCTCCCACATGGGGGGTTCTGGGTTCAGTTCCCAGTGCCTCCTAAAGAAGATGAGCAGATGCAGCGAGCTGATGCAACAAGCTGAACAAGCAGACAAAAGGAGCAGGGAGTGGATGTGGCTCAAGTGGTTGGGCACCCCCCTCCCACATGGGAGGTCCCAGGATTGGTTCCCAGTGCCTTCTAAAGAAGACAGGCAGACAGTGAGCAGAGACAATGAGCAGACACAACAAGTGGGAACAATGAGCAGACACACGAGGGAGCCATCTCAGAGAGGAAAAAAATAAAGCAACTTCCCTCATAGTTTGTTTATTTTTTAAATATATTTTATATTTATTTTTAAAAGATACTTAGATTACATTAAATGTTACATAAAAAATATAAAGGGTTCCCATATTCCCCACTCCCCAGACCTCCCAATTTTCCCCACATTTACAACTTCCTTCATTAGTTTGGTACATTCATTGCAATTGATGAACACATTTTGGAGCATTGCCACTAAGCATGGATTATAGTTTGCACTGTAGTTTACACTCTCTCCCACTCAATTCTGTAGGTTATGGCAGGATATATAATGGCCTGTCTCTGTCATTGCAATGTCACTCAGATCAATTCCAAGTCCTGACAATACCCCCGTATTGCACCTCTTTTTCCCTCTCCCTGACTACAGAACCTCCAGTGGCCACTGTCTCCATATCAATGATATAATTTCTTCCATTGCTAGAATCATGATAAGTCTATAGTAGAATACCAGTAAGTCTACTCTAGTCCATATTTTATTCCCCAATCCTGAGGATTCTGGATGGTGAAGTCCACTCCACCTCTAATTGAGAGGGGGCTTCAATCCCATTTGGCTGATGGATGGGACTCTCTTGCTTGCAGTTGTAGACTCTCTCAGTTCCTTAGTGTGGTGGTTGTCCATCCTCACCTCCTTGTTAGTTGCTCTGGATGAGCCCACCCCCCTTGTTTCTTACGGAAATATGTTTTTCCCTTCATGATGATTAAAATAGCAGCTAATATGTATTATGTTTTCCCTGCACACTAGACCCTTTTGTTACAAATGGAGAAACTGAGGCACAATCAAATAGCCAGTATATTATAGAATGAGAATTTGAACCCAGGATGTGGGTTCCAGAGACCCTACTCTTCAAATAATATTGTACTTCCTCTTGCAATTTGTAATTATATAAGTATGTATTTACTTACTTGTTTTATTGTCTTTTTGCCCCTCTCACGTGGAAGTACCATGAGATGAGGGACTATGTTGATTCTGTTTATTAAGGTACACATAGTACAGAGCACAGTAGATGGCACATAAGATACATTTAACATGGGGAAAAGGAAGGGAAGGACTAAATCAATCCTAAATGATCTGGTATATAACCAAAGAGGGATTATAATTTCAGTGGTGCTCACACTAACTTCATCTGAGACCCGGATGCTTTCGTTCATGGAAAGAAAACCCAAGCCCCATTTTCTAAGTGCAGACTTGAGGACATGGCCCAAACTGTGAGTGTAGTAACCTTATATCAAAATAGTACTTTCACATTCTTTAAGAATCAGCAAGAAGTGTGATAGCTGAAATGTATCCAGGATAGGGTGCATGCTCATGTGGCAGCAAACAAATTCCAGCGCCAAGCTTTTCTTGACTGCAGGTTAGCAATATATTCAAGGCAGCATGGAGACTTTGTTAGACATTTGCTTCTATAAAGACGTGGTGAGTTTCCCGAACAAACTAATGTTAGTCATTCCTTGTAAATCATTGGAATGCGTGTGGGCAACATGGAGAGTGGGATCCTTAGCCACACCCTTGTCAGGCAAATCAATATCAAACAAGTTGGTTTGATTGCAGGATGACAGAATGACAAATGGAAGCCTGGTTCCCATGAGGTTGGGGCTTACTGTGGCATGCACAATCTCTCCATTTTTAATTGAATAGAGTTTTGGGGAGTCGGATGGGGAAAGAGAGGAGGGTTGGCAGATGAGTGAAAAGAGCTTAAGGGTAAAAGAAGCAGGGCTTTGAATGACTACGGACCTGCAGTGTGTTCTCTAAATGCAGTTTGGGAAATGATGTTTTCAGGGAGCACAGATCTGTGCTTGCAGAGCAGATATTTGCGGGTGCATGCTTGCAGGGACATGAATTACACTGCTCTGCATCTGATTTGTAACTACACCTGTACACTCTTAGAAATGCTAATAGACAAATATAAATTTAGGTACAAAGGAAAATCTAATAAGAAGAGCATTTGAATGAGTAAGAAATGTATAATTTTTTGCAGTCATTAGGACTGGAGGAACATGCTTATAGTAATTAGGTAAGATTGATTTCCAGGCCGAACACCACCCACAATTTGTGTAGTCTGGGGGTCAGGCGGGCAGCTGCAGAAACCGCTCGGCTAATTATGAGAATTCACTGTTCGTTAATAGAATCTCTCTCCACAAACAGCAGCTGTGTGTTTGCTCACGCAAATTATTAATTCTGGCCTCGCCTCAGCTGCAAGTTTCTGCTGCGCAGAAAGGAATCCTCGGATAGAAGTGTCAGTTATCACCCAAGCGATACCGAGGAAGGAAGAAAAATATGAAATGAAAGAAAATATCCTCTAATCACAGGTGTATAAAGATTTTGCATCTACCTCCCTTTTCTGCCTTTCACTCCCAAACAATTGAATGCCAATTTTGGAACTCATTAATCTGTAGGCAACCTAGCGAGATCTAATTTATACCTGTCAGGAGCAATGGGCAGCAGTTAATAGGAAAGTAATTGCAATATAAGTCTGCTTTCCCACTTGATAGTAAGCAAGATTATAATGACAACCCTTCTCTACTGGAATATCAGAATGGCCAACAGATATTTCTCTCTTTTGCAGAGAGTCACACTGTGAACAAAAGGGATGTCTTCTCTGGTTTTATTATATGCTGCAAATAAAGTGATAACTGCATTGTAGATGGAACACAGGACATGTACCTATTTACTCTTCAGAAGAATGAAAGTAATATTCCTGCAACACATAAGCTGTGAACTAGTATTCTCACATTTTTATTTTGTTAAAGAAAAATATCTGGCTAGAATCTAATGCCTTCAGAAAATATTTCCTGTTTCAAGTTGAATTGAATATCTGTATTCAATAATGACATCGTCTGAAATGTCGGGGAACTTAAGGGGACTTGGGTTTTCCCAGATTGCCCTGGAGTGTTCAGGAACAAAGGGTAGTATTTACTACACGTAAAAGGAAGAGTATCTATTTACCCCGTACCATTTTTCTTCCTCCTGGGATTGTCTTAAGTGGGATTTCTCCCTAACTACATTAGGAACATCAAAGGTTGCCTGGGGTTGCAGAGCTTGTTTGAGAAAACTATCTCTAAAACATGACTTCTTATTTCTTCATTCATTGTTCTAAGTGGGTGAGCTTCTAGGGGGGTCTCTTGGTATAACACAGGACCTAAAAGGAGCATGATGCTGGTGTGTGAGGCCTGGGTTCAAATCCCACACTTTGCATTTAGTCACTGCATAGCTTTGAACAAATCCATTAACCTCTCTAAAACCTGCTTCCTTCACACATAAATCTTCATGTGGTTGTGACAGAATCAAATAAAAGCACGTAAGTGAAAGCACTTTGGAAGGAGACATACAAACATCAGTCGTTACTATTTTGTGACAACTGAAAGTGCTTGTGGAGAGAGCATACATTAAAATGCAAATTTCTTGAGGGAAGGAAGAGGGAAAATGTCTCACTATTGAACACTTCACATCTGATGCTGTTATCCTCATTTCCAAATCAAATTCAACCAATCTTTTTGGGTATTTGATTTCTGCTTCAAATCTGTCCTAGGCATTGTAGGAAATAAAAAGTAAAGAGAGCATGATCCCTGTCTTCAAGTGGCTTATCAAAGAAACAAAGTTCTGATTCTGTTTTATTGAATAAACTTCAGGGCCTCCAGGCTGTGACAAGTGCTGTTACAGGCTTCAGTTAAGAAGACAGTGTGTCTAATGAAAGATGATTTTGTGGGATGTTATGGGAGGTGTGGGAGGTGGGGAACATGGGAATCCTTGTAATTTTTGTGTAACATTTATGTAATCTAAACATCTTTTAAAATATATATTGAAAAAAAAAGACAGTGTGTGTATAGCAGGGGAGAAGTTAGTCAGAAAACATGGGTTCCATATCCCACTCTGCATCAACTGTTCATGACCTTAGAAAAGTCATTTCACTTCTCAGAGCCTTAATTTCTTTATCTGTAGAAAGGAGCATTTGATTAGATCTTCTCAAAGGTCTTTCCTGAGTTTAAAATTCTGTGTTTCTATGATTTTTTTTTTTAATTTAGGAAATGAGGAGATTAAACCATTATTATGCTTAATCCTTGACTTCAGTGAAAAAAAGACATAATTAACAAAATTAAATAAAGAGCTTTAAAGGAAAAGGTCATTAAGATATAGAACAATGAATTGTTAATAAAGGGTACTAAAATGACCTATGTCATGTCTTCATGGTGGAAAATTAGGAATTATTCAGGTAATTTGCTCCATGTTGATAAACGAAATAGATAATACAAGTCAAGCATTGATTTGGACAAATCACTTAAGCATTCTAGGCCCTGTAATCCTATACTATAAAAGAATATCTGAAGCCCAGTCCCTGTCCTACCCATCTTATAAGGCATTTGTGAGGATCAGATAAAATAATATATGTGTAAATTATTTAAATCAATAATACTTTCTAAATATAAGGAATTTGTTTTATTAGCATCTTGAATGTCTAATTTTCCTAATTGCACTAAGAAAATCTTTAGTTTCAATAAGAATGGCCAAGTCTCTGCTCCATTGGGTTCTATGAGAGTGAACATTGCTTAGGATTCAGAGAAATCAGGGCTATATGCCCAATCATTTAATTCTTTTTTAAGTATGTGATATTGAGAAGGTTACCTAAATTGCCTACACTTCCGTTTTCTAAATTGTAAAACAGGATAATTACATCTTCTCCAAAATGTGTGAGATAGTTGTATATAAAGAAGAGCTTCGTGGGACACCAGGTCCTACCAGGGGAATGTGAGATATTCAGGACTTAGGACTGTGAAGGCTCGGTTTACAACAAATGCTACGTTTCCTGCTTAAGAAGTCTGGCATTCCTTGATCTACCTTTCTATTATCCTTAAAAATTCCAGACTTATTTTAAAATAGACAATCACATATAAATAAGCTGAAAGAAGAAAAAATTGTACATTTCCTCTGTTTTATAGGCGCTTCCATAGCAGAAAATGTGGTCCTTTTACATAACCAGACTTCCAACAGGGAAAATATCAGAACTGTGTCTGTGGTGTGTGTGAAAGCTATGGAAGGGCCTCTTGTCTTCAAAATCCCAGATTTGACTCCTTTGTTCTTATTCTACAAATAGCCTGGCTTAGAGGATGTTCAGATATTTATTGCCACATAACAAATAACAGCAAAATCTAATGACTTAAAACAACAGCAAAGACTTATGAAACCTTTGTCCAACTAAGAGGGATGAATGTTCACATTTCAGCTTATTATTTAAGTGTAAATGTCCACTACAAAATGTTGTAGTTAGGGATACAGAAAGGTAAATCAAGGAAAGTCAGACTTCATAAGCAGGCAAAATGGCATATGCTGTAAAAGTAACTATCGCTTTTTTTTTTATCTCATGAATCTATCTGGGCAGAGTTTAGCAGGGACGGTTCAGCTCTGTTCTCCACATCCCATCAGCTGGGGCAGCTTGATTAGGGCTGGAAGATCCACTTCCAAGGTGGCTCACTCTTGTGGCTGGTAAATCGGTGCTGGTTGTTGCCTGGGACCTCCGTCAGGGCTGAAGGTAGAGCACCTCTATTCTTCTCTGTGTGTCTTCCTCACAGACTAGTGCCTGGGTTACAAGAGCTTGTGTCCCAGAAGACAGGAAGTAGAAGCTGCCAATTTCTTAAAACCTGAGCATAGTGACACTTCCACTTAATTCTATTGGTAAAACAGTCATCGGGTCCAAATTCAAGGGGAAGATTATTGATCCCGTGTCTCCATGGGAAGAGGTTCAAAGAATCTGTGAGTCATGTTTTAAAACATGTTTACAACAATGTTTTACAATATTTAGATAGTGAATGTCTCAATCATGGTTCAATATAGGAAACAGAAAATACTCTAGATATTTTAAGCAGAGAGTATTTACTACAGGGAATCAGATGCTATGAGATTGCAGGAAGGCCTAAGAAGCAAGTTCTAGGCAAGTCCTCCTGAAATAACTTCCAGAATAATGCAGTCTTGATCCACTAGGACAGCTCCTATCTTGGAGGCTGCCTATAGAAACCTGCAGAACCCAAGATGCCAATGCAGGGCATACAATTGCCTCTCATGTCTCAGAAAACTGGAGAATGTACACCAACCATTTCAGCTTAGGAATTAGAAAGTCAGATTAAGAAGATGCCACTGCTGTCACTGCTTCTCAACATCCAGGACTGGAGAATGGACTCTAGAGAGTTGTGCTGGGAAGCCTCCTGTTTCCACCATCTTGTTAATTGGCTGCCAATATCCTAGCAGTGGTTTTCAAACTTCAGGGGGCAACAGAATCACCTAGAAGGCTTGTTAAAGCAAAGGTTGTTGGTCTCACCTCCAGTATTTCTGATTCAGTATATCTGGAGTGGGACCAAGGATTTACACTTCTAACAAGTTCCCAGGTGTTGGTACTGCTGCTGGTCCGGTCCCTCACGTAGAGAACCACTGACCTAGAGGTGTGGGAAGGTGTCCTCCCAGTCACTTCTACCTCCAAATTCTCCTCTAAGTGCGGTGGGTAGAAAATGATTTGCAACCAGAACCATGGTTGGAAGGCAACATAAGAAGTGGAGTTTTAACTTCCCTACTTCTCCAACTAGAAGAAGGTTATAATGGAGGATGACAAAGATAATACAGATATTTAATACTCAGAATTACCATATAAACTATTAATGTGTTATCAAGAGTTGATTTTCAGAAATTCAAAATGAGTTACATTCATCACAGTCAGACTCTATTGCACATAATGCAATTAATTTTAAAGTACTACAGTCATCATCATGAATATCAAACACCACTATTCTCTATGTGTGTACATGTGAAATGAAGTTCACAGTGAAGGCTTTCATGTCCTAGAGTCCAAAAACATCCCAATATACACATACATGGCACCTTGTGGGAAATGTGTTTATCATTCTCTGATAAACTAAATTGTCATTTTCTCGGATGAGGGAGAACAATGATTTTATTATTTGTTGATTCTCTTCCCAAGTAATAAAATAGTGACTCATGAGTGTTTCTGTCGGTTTTTTACTTTTCCTTCCTCTTAGCAGAGCACCTTTGTTGTTGGTGAATATGACCTTCTCACATTCATTATATATTTCAACCAGAAAATTTGAGACAAGGAAATTTGTATTCAGTGTTCATTTGACGAAGGTGCAGATGAATTTTATGCTGTTTGTCAGGTTAGTCTTCATTTGATTAAATAGCACATACGCATTGGAGAGAAGGTGCCGAAGAAGGTCTAAGGCACCGGAGAACCCACCAGTAGACAGCGAGTTGGAACATCTGCTGCACTGAGCATCCCATGGGTGGTGGTTGGGTTGTGTGATGATTATTTCACAGGTGCAACAACCTCATTATTCAGGTACGTCAGGAAGTGCTAAGACAATTCCCAGCTGAGGTAAATGTGGAACTCAAACAATAGTAACTCAGCTGGGTACATTACGTGGGGGTGTTTCTGTGCTTAAGGCTGACCAGTAGCTACAGGCTTGTTATTAAATGTATTGCCTTTCTCTTTTTAAGCAGACATCTTTGATTCTATTATTATTTTCAAAGGGAATGCTGACAGAGTGCCTTGCTTAAGAATATTTGATTTCCATTTAATTAAACAGATATGCAGCCACCACATAATTTTTCAACTACCTAATTCATACTTCAGTCCTGATTTCAGCATCCATATCTTCAGTTCCACTAGGCAATAGACAGTTTTCAAATGGCCACATAAATTAGGGCACCAATAAGAGACTTTCTGGAAAAATATCTTAACTCCTGAAACTTACACAAGTCACTTCTATCAATAATGGCCTGTGATAGCCCTGCCTTTGCTGATTGAATGTCCCAAACAAGTCTGCTAAGTCATTATGGATTTATTTTTTATAGCATGTTCTATAAAAAGGAGCATTTTATTCAATACTAGTATAAATTTTTTCAATGGGTCAAAAGCTATGGGAAAGCATAGGGTGAAAAAGGGAACTGAATAAGGAACCCTTTTGAAATGTAATATAAATGTAGGTGAATCAAAATTTGTGAGGGCAGAGGAAATTTGTTCAGGGAAATATAGATCAGAGTCCTCTGTCCCATGAACTTTAAAGCATCAATTCATGCCCAGTTCATTGGGAAATCAGTCATCAGAGCATTCCTGAACTATTCACTGCCAGCACCATTAACTTGGCACTTGGTGTGGCCTTGGCGTGGACTATCTAGAGTCATTCACTATGTATATTCTCCAAATTTACTCAAAATGAACATTTTTTCCCCCCAGGAAAATAGTTAAAGAAACAGATTTCTCTGTATTCCTCTTACAATGATCCTTCTGTCTTGTACCTGCATTTATAATGCAAATGTTTTGTGCATTTTATGTTTAGATAAGATTGATTTTTATCCTGGGAAGGTATCAAAGGCTCAGATGTGTGGCTTAGAATATAAGGGCTTAGAGAAAGAGAGACAAACAGAAGCTGAAAACATTGGCTAATGGAGGCACAAACTTCATCCTGCAGCCTTGATTAACACAGCAAATGAGAAACAGCAGGGTTTACATACTTTCAGTGTTAATCTATGTTCTTTAATTTACTTTCATCTAGGTGAAGAAGGAAATGAGTTTTTGGTAGATTGTGCTAATAGACTAATGCCGAGGTTTCTTTACTTTTTAACGTTGAAGCTATATATTTTTTAAAAGTCACAGTTTCATTTAAGCAGCAATGTTTAAATGATCTAAATAGGAAAAGTAATGGTCAAGCAAAATTACATTCATTATAATTTTTTAGTTATAGAGAGAACTATTTATTTGTGCTACTGACTTTCCGATGTGGTTCTTGATTGCTCTTGGAAACAATGATTGCTAAAATGATAATGGCACTAAACTGTGAGCATCCAGAACTGGGATCCAAAAGACAAGCACTGATAAAATTGTTTGGAAATTCCAGCAATTGTGTCTGAAAGGGTTAAGAATTGCTCGAGAAGGATTTGGCAAATCCCTCATTTGTTCATTTGTCTATTCATTCAGCACATATTTATGAATGTCTTGCTCTTGTGTAGCTTATAGTCTGGGTGAGACAGGAGGGAAGGGAGGACAGGAGACTACAACTCTGTAAGCAAATATGTGGAGAAGTTAATTTCAGAATTTAATCATTGTTGCATAGAAAATGGAAGAAGGTTATGATGGGTCTTGAAAGGTAGATAAAATTTAGACATGAGCAGCTGACAAAAGCTAGGAATCAGGAAAATGGGTGGTTGAATCAAAAGCAGAGAGCACAGAACAGGGGTTCTTAACAAGGGGTTCGTGAGCTTGAATTGAAATTCAAAAAAACATTTTTCTGTATTTATATATCATTTTACAAATATTTGTATATATTGTGAAAATTTGATTTTTACCCACAATTAAAAAAAAAAACCATTTTTCTTGTGGGGACATGTTGGTGCGGGTGTGATATATTTATTCAATAATATACAGTACAGCATGGACTTAGTAAGGGGTCGGTGGTTTTCACCTGACTGGCAAAGGGGTCCGTGGAACAAAAAAGGCTAAGAGCCCCTGGCCTAGAAAGGGTACAGACACAGCATCCAGTGAGAAGTGTTTGATGGTATGGGTGGTGCTGTACAAGGACAGTCAGGGATATGATTGGAAATGCAGGGCAGCACCAAGGGCAGCCTTAACCATCAAGGTGATGAGTAGGGACTTCACTCAGTAAATGTTTAGAGGTTATTGGGCAGGGAGTTTGCTAAGCAAAGTCCTGTCCTTCAGAACAATTAATCGGGAAACCAGCTGAGGAAGGATTAAGTCGGGAGGAAGACCTGTTAGGCCTCTACTGGAGGCAAGAGGTTAAGGGTCTCAATGAGTGTAAGCCAGGAAAGGAATGGGGAGCAATTGCAAGGGGAAATCTCAACAGGATTGGCAAGGAACTGGATATGGGTGGGACCTGAATGAGAAGAAAGACTCAGTGATGACCTCACAATTTTAATACTGGGCAACAAAGAGCATCATTCTGAAAATGGGGTAAGGGGGACCGGTTTTGCAGAGAAAGTGGTAAATTTGGTCCAGGATCTTATTTTGTTTGAGATATCTGCAGCTAGCCAAAAGATGTCTAGCAGACAGCTAAAATTGCAGCTCTAGACTACTGGACCTCCAAAGAAAGCTGAGACTTGGATGTGAGTGGAAACCAAAGGAGGTGAAAATTGAATGAAGCTCAATGTTAATAATACGTCATATCCTTTTTCTGTTATTTTATTTTTTGAATTTGAAATAAAGTTATTTAAAAAATAATACATCACATATACACATTGGTATTACTAATTTATATGTTTATTTCCCTCAATAGACATTTAGTCCTTCTAAGACATGAAATCATGTTTGAACCATGTCTGCATCTCCAGGGCCCAAAACAGCATCTGGAACCTAGTATGTGTGTGATAAATAGATGAATAAATAAATAACTTTTTAAATTCATCTCAGAACCCTTTATCAAGCAGGGCTGACATCCAGTGATTGGTCTGATGGTGTTGGTAGGTTACAGCTGGTATCTATTCTGATTGGTCAGGGTCCATACAATGCTCTTTGTGAAATATTTTTAATACCACCCCTGGAGGTAGACATTTTTATTCCCAGTTTACCGACTAGGAAACTGACACTGGAAAACTTACCCTTGAAAGGGTTAAGTAGTTTTTGCAATGCACAAGCCAGAAATCAGGTAGAGATGAGAATAATCATATCCTCTCCAGGGGCTGTCTAACTCCTAAACTACAAGTCGTCATCGCCTTTTCCCATCGCATTCAACAAGACAGCCAAGAGGCAGTGCAGGTTTAGCTGAGGCTGTACATTGTTAAGAATCTTTTACTTTCAACAGAGCTAAGTCTTTCTCATTTGAAACACGCACACATATACACGCATATACCATAATTTTATTGAGCCTTGTTAATTTTAATTTCCTAGTAGGGTTGGAAATCCCAGGACTACCTTAAATTTCACAAAACATTAGAATATTCTGTAACACTTCACTTTATTAAAATGGCTGAACAGGGTAAAATATACTCCTCTAACTAAATTGATTACAATATACTGTGTATGAAAGATTACAGAAAGAGGAAGATCAATTTCTACCACAAGAATGCTCTGTGCTGAGCATAACTCCAATTTTGGCTGATTTTCCACCCTTTCCTTTATTATTAACCTGTTTAGCTACTCTCTCTTTCTCCATTTCCCAAGCTTTGGGACATTAAGAGCATTTCCTAGAGTTTCTTTTCTCTCCTTCTGTGCAATTATCAGATCAGTTTACCCAAGATTACTTCCTGTTACTGGATAACTCTAGGGCTTTATCAAGTGTTTCCATTCTCATGGCAGTCAAGGTGATTCTCTAGATACCCAGTGATTCACATCATTTTTAGTCTTTATTTCTGGATGAACTTTAGATTTTTCTTTCTTCCTCTGTATGTCCCAGGGCATTACTGCATCATTAATCAAAACATATCCTTCTTACTCCTTTATTTTTATACCCCTCCCCAGGATTTCTTTTCTCTTGTTTTTGCTTTTACTTTCTGGCTCTGTTTGCATTTGGTTATCTCTCCCTCTTTTATTTTCACTATTTTGCAGAGCCATTATTAACACCAGAGTAAAAATGCAAGGGTCCATGAAGTGTTCTATTTAGAAAGTTGCTTTCCTCTATTTCCATTCTTTATTATCTCATGCTTCTAGAGAAAGATTTCTCAGGAGCAGCATTGTTGACATCTTGGGTCTTGGGGATGTGGGAGTGGGTGGGTGGAGTGTTGTCCTGTGCCTTGTAGGATGTTTGTTCACCAGCATCCTGGCCTCTACCCATCAGAGGCCAGTAGCACCTATTTCCCAATAACTGAATTGTGACAACCAAAAATGTCTTCAGACATTGTCAAAAGTTCCCTGGAGGTTAATAGCATCCCCAGTTGAGAACCATTGCTAAGTGTTAGGCTGGCTTATTTGATCTAATTGGGGAGGCACTTAAAAAGGGACATGGAATCTTTTATTTTTTATTTTTTAAAAGAAACTTAGCTTACATAAACGTTACACAAAAAATATAGGGATTCCCACAGGCCCACACTGGTATGAAGTAAGCAAATCGAGCAGGCTCGCAGAGCTAGAGTCTGGAAGATAGGTTTACAGGAGACAAAAAGGAAGAAGAAGGTTGTGAGTCAATGCCCATATGGGCAAAATCTATGATAAGGTGGAAAAGTGTAATTGTGCAGAGGATGGGCATAACAGTGGAATCTTGATTTACATACTGGCTCCTTAATTTATTAGCTTATAACCTTAAAATATTGTTTCATTTCTATGGTTGATTTACAGATGTTTCCTTATCTGTAAAATGGGAAGCTAACATACCCTACCTAGCTCAAAGAATCATCTTGAGAATCTAATGAAATAATGTGTTTGAAACCTTACTATAAAGTGTATAGCATCAAAATAGCAGTTCATCCCCTAATTTCCCTTTTTCCTTTTGGATCATGAGAGAACAGAAAAAAAAAAAAAAACTCTTCAAAATTACTTTGGATCAGACAATGAAGTCTTCCACTCAAGGAAAAAAAGTTGCCCTAGTTGCCAGGTAAACTAAATTGCCCACCCACTCATATATTTTTCTAGTTTCCTAGACTATGAAGAAAACACTCAAAGAATTTTGTTTCCATTGGAAAATTTCAACCCACAATGTTCTCTTGGGCATTCTAATCCCTTTTGTCCACTGCAATTAGTTTGCCAAGAACCAGAAAGAGCTACGTTTATGATGGCTCAAAGTTCCAATGTCATCCTTTAGGCACTGATATTATTTTAGTATGGAGCAAAAAGGTTGACAGTAATTATTATATGTTACCTACAGCACTTTAGGTCAAAGCATTTTGTATATAAACATTTTAATGCCTGAGTTTCCTCACATTAACATAAAATGCAAAGAAAAGAACATGAACAAGATCCACTTAAATTCTTTCAGGATAATGAGATCCAAAAGCAACAGCCTCTGGAAATTTGGTTCTCTTGTGGAGTACTTGATTACAAAGGGAAGGACAGGTGCCACTTAGCAAGAAAAAAAATCCAGTTGCCTGCATTTCATTTATGCCCTTGCTCACATTATATTGCAATTCAGTTGCCACATTAGTTAAGTGACCCCCTTAAATCATCTCATTTACACCTACACACATTTTTTTTTTAACTTGGTCTGGTTTTCTTATACTAACATGTGTTGTTTATACATGTAAGTTGCTGAGCTTTTCATACAATGGGGATAATTTCAAGACCATAATGATACCCCCTGAAATAAATTATTTAATATATTTTTTTGAAAAAAAGAAGTAAAGCAACTCTTCTGGGTAATTGTTGTGAGGTAAGCTACAGCATTGGGTGTATATTCATTTTTCTCCAATGTATGCAATTATCCACTCAGCCTGTACCCATTAATATTATTTTTCTTCCTAAACTGGAAGTATTTAAAGCCATTAGAAAATAATCCAAAGAATTCTATTTGCTGAATAAATTTTAATTTGCATGGCACCAGGAATTTTTTATTAATGGGAAATAAATTATTGCAATCTTTGGGAAGGAGACAAGTTAATAGCTTTGTGAAAAGCAATGGAGAGAAAATGATCTTGAAAAGGTCAGGTCTCCTGTCACAGTGTCTTTATGCACAATTAAAACAAGTCAAGAAAGTGGCTATATAATCAGGACCATGAATATGCATTATATCCTAATGAGAGTGTGAAGATGTAGCAGGCTTAGTGCTAAAGTCATGGTGGGGTGGTGACATAAAAATGGTAATTTGTGATGTAGTATTTAACTGTGTTTCTCTTTCCTATGGAAAAGTTAACTCTTTAGTAGCTGCTACTTCATCCTATCTGGGTGTATTTAGATTCTTTCTACGTTTCATGCAATGAAAAAAAAGACAATTCTGTCAATTCTGTGAGAAAGAAAGAAATAGTGAAAACACTCTGTAGCTGTCATATGTGAAATAGTTACATGATGGATTGGATTGTTCATTTTGCCATCGACTGCTTTGATCTTTCAGATAGTTTTTTATTATCTGTGCGTGTCTGAGCATGTATATAAATATATTTTAATGCAAAATAAAATCCTTTACCAAGCATATTCCTGGTTATCATATCACCTCTATTTTGTCTTCTACCTTCCACACTTCCTCACCCTAGGATACTGGGTGAATTCCTAACAAATGGCAAAGAAAAAAAAAAAACATCATACTTTCATGAAATTTTAAAAATCCTGAGCACTTTTTATCTTGAATGCCCTGTGATAGGGTATATTGTTTATCAGAGTGCTCTTTCTGTAGGAAAGCCTTTAGAAAGGACATTGGCAGAAATAGCTGGCTGCATCAAGAAGTTAACTTAAGTTCTTAAGTGGTCAATTACCTCTGGGTAATGGCTGCTTCACTGGGTCGGGTTGCTGCTGCTCTGTGTGCTATTGAGTCATTTCTGGCTATTCTACATTTTAATTGAAAAGCAGTATGAACATTCTGATTCAGTGGTCATTTAATAAAAGATAATGATCACTGAACAATGATTCTGATTACCTAATAGCAATTTAAAGGTCTACAGAACCTTTCACAATTCTGCCTGCTTATTCCAGAATATTAATAGAAGACTTTGAACTAATATTTCTGCTCTTATCTTGGTAGGAGCAAAAAAAATTTGGAGAAAATCGGGAGTTTCTCTTCATGCATTTTTTGACAGCATGACTAACTTATACTATAAGTGCATAGCTCTGAGCATCTTGATAAGCAGAACCAATGTGGTAGGGGCCTTTGTCTCTTTAGCACTGCTGGAAGTGAGCACCAGCCATTCTATTAGCCTGGCTCCATTTTCCAAAGAATGATTTTACTGTTTCAGAACAGTATTTCAGTTTATACTCTCTAGTCACTTAAATGTAGGACTTTACCTCTAGGATTGTGTGAGACAAATGCTGGGGGCCGCCCTTTCTCATACATGTAGAAATCTACCTCTATGCTGTGATTTCAGAACAAATAAACGAGCCCCCAAATCTCTCCTTCATTTGTTCCCTTATTCGTGGATTTCAGCAATTAGGGATTCATTCATTTGACTGTTTAAATGTGTAGTCATTAAGAATAAGAGTATCTGGTGTAGAATGCTACACAGAATTCAGAATGTGGGAGTTAAGGGTATTGGAATGCAAGTTCCATGTCTTCATTATTTTCCCAAGGATCAGCCCTGAGCACACACAAAATTATATAACACTACACACTGCATAGTTTTCTTTGGGAGGACTTAAATGTATATAGGGTAAAATATTTTCTTCCATTTCATAAACGCTATTCTTGCTTTATATGAATCATTAGGTATACATTGCTAACTATAGAACTCATGAGCAGAGAAATCAGCAAAAAAAAATGTCTCCACTGGCACAGGTTTTGAAATTGAAACTTCGTAGTCATACAGTGAGTGGAGCCTAGTTTGACAAGAGCAAGGGGTATCAGGGAAACATACTCTTCAGTATTCCCTTGGAGAGTCAAAAATAAGCTTGATAATACTTGACCATGTATAATACAAAAATATTATTTGAACTTAGCATTGTGACAACCCTGAAATGGAAAATTCTTTCAGTAATCCAAAGGCCAATAGCCTTAGATGTTCTGTTTTACAGAACACAGCCAAGGATTAAAATGAAAAAATAAATTGGAGCTAAGATAAATACCACAAAGTCTAATCAGTAAAGCACACCAGCTTTACTCACAGCAGAGACCTTAGGCCTTTGGACAGTGCTTTTTAACACTTAATTATGCACAATTCTAAAAGTTTGCTCACCTGAGCCATATCTGTTCATTATATTTACTGCATATTATAAACATACATATAATATTATATTAAATTATATTTCATATATACAAATGTATGTATATAATGGATATCATGGATTTTGGAGTCATTTATCACTGAGTTTAAATTTCTGGTTCATGGGAAGCGGGTGTGGCTCAATGGATAGAGCCCCCGTTTACCGTATGGGAGGCCCGGGTTCGCTTCCCGAGGCCTCCTTGTGAGGGCACGCCGGCCTGAGCGGTGCGGTGGGCTGATGCAGCAACCTCACGGCAGGAAGCGGGTGTGGCTCAATGGATAGAGCCCCCGTTTACCATATGGGAGGCCCGGGTTCGCTTCCCGGGGCCTCCTTGTGAGGGCAGGCCGGCTCGCGCGGCGCCATGGGCTGATGCGGCAAGACCTCACAGCAAGGGGGAGATAAGCAGACACAGAGAAGACACGCAGCGAATGGACACAGCAACACAAGCGGCAAGGGGGGGATAAATAAATAAAATAAATAAATCTTAAA